>CM037076.1:17554481-17719163 GCA_020882685.1 Aphelinus atriplicis | reverse complement strand
TTTTTTTTTAAAGACTTTTATACTTGTAATGGTTGTCTAGCCAACTCATTATTTATGCAAATATAGTTTTTACTCCCTCCTTGGGACACATGACCAATTTATTGGCGGACTTGCTGCTGCTATTAGCAATATTTGCTACTTTGGTGGAATAGTGTGCGTTGACGTACCTTGATCAAAGTGAAATATAGGAAGAAAATACAAAATATATATATAAAACAAATTTTTCCACTTTACCTTTCAAATTATTTGCTGTTTTACAATGATCATTGCATCAACACCAGTTCTACATATGTTCTAATACCCATGTGGGAAAATGTGTATGCGTTAATCTTGAAATCAATTTGAAACTATGAGCCCAGTGGATATGACTTCTCGTTTGTCATATTTTTCATTGAAACTTGAGAATCACATGAGGCTTCAAAAGCAGTAAATATTGGGGCTGTGATATGAGTGAATGATATCATGCATATGAATATGAATTCATGAATGATGATGATCCATGCAATTGTGATCGTTCACTCTATCACTCTCTCTGACCCAAAATCAAAAATATTTTCACACAACTAAATATCTGTTGAACTTCAATTATTATATAGATTCCTGTGAGCCAAACTAAGCATTAATAACCCTATATGGGTACTATATCAGCCTCCGCAGGGGCTTTGAGACAAAGATTGTACTCGAGTGTTATATTGTGATATTTTATTCAGGATTTTGGGCAGATCTTTCACTCCGTCTACTCGAATAGCGAAAATTATTTGGCCGTTGCCACGAAAATAGGGATAATTCGCGAGATTCTATAATCACCTCACCTACCTCGTTCTTGCGCCATTTGTGACGGGCTTTGGAGTATGCCCTCGAGCTTTGCTCCAGGGCCCGACACTACTCGTCTCGACGAGCTTTGCGGTGGGGAAGCCGCGCGCCAGCCGCCTCGAGGACGGCGCTCGTCGAGTCGAGGTTTGGCTGCAGAGCTAGCTGCAAGGGGGTTAGGTGCGCGAACGCACGTGGGAGCCCGGCTGAGGCTCGTTCTCCTCGGGATGGGGTCTTGGGTGCAGGGAAAATCCACGAATTCCGGGTTTGATTCAAATAACAACGGTTCACTTTATTCACTAACGCTACAACTATGGTGTCGGCGGCGTCGATACGCCGGTCGACACTGCTCCCCGGGTGGGAGTTACAATTATTCCCCCAAAGGGGCTACAATATATCGCGGTGGGCAAGGACGCGGTCGCGGTCGCGGACGCGGACACGATCGCGAGCTAACACACACACAATCACTCCTACCTGCCGAGCCGTTGGAGATGCTGCAACCGCGATGGCGAGGCTCCTGGAGACGGGGCAACGTCGTGGACCCAGCAGCAACCTAGGCGAGGGCAGGAGGCTTACCGGTGGCCGAAGCACACGGGCGAACTCAGTGGACGTTGAGGTGACCCGGATCGAGACCTGGGGAGCAGTCGGTCGAATCCGGCCTGCTCTGTACCTCAACGGAAATCCAACTGACTGTCGGAGTCTTATCCGCCAGTCACGTGACGCCAGCCCGCATGGGCGCTCTTCTCACTTTTAGCCGGACCAAATTCCTGACTCTGTGAGGCACCGTGCGGGGGCGCTGGCGCCAGTATGATCGCGATCGAACTCGCGATCGTACAGGGGCGCTCAAGTGGCCATTCCACAGACCACCCGGACCAACTGATCCATAATGGACAATCAGTTGCGCCGTGGCGAAAAGCCACGTCACAATGGTTTCTACGGGAAATGTCTCTTTGATTCTGATAGAATCCCATAAATATACAAATCCAAATGATCATTTATCATGAATTATATGGGAACTTATCAAAAACACGCTAGCAACGGTCGCCATGGAAATAAACAACGGATGTTGCTGAACACCGAACTCAGTTCACATCTTCCGGAGACCGACCTGTATGCAAAATTTCAGGACGATCGGACTATTCCTTCGAAAGTTATCGTACGACAAAAAAAAGTCAGTCTGAAGCTGAATTTTGTATCTCCATAGCAACGATTGCTAGGGGAATAAACAATGGTTGTTCCAAAATGAATGTCTTATCGATTCTCATCGATCGTCGAAAGAATTGGAGACCCATCGTGCATTGATGATGATTTTTGGAGCTTTTATCAAAAACACGTTAACAGCGGTTGCTAGAGAAATAAACAACGGATTTGGCTGAAAATTGAACTCGGCCGAGATTTTGCGGCGACCAACCTGTGTGCAAAATTTCTGTGCAGAACGATCTGTGTGCAGAACGATCGGACAATTCCTTCGAAAGTTATCGTACGACAAAAAAAAGTGCACGTACGTACGTACGTACGTACATACATACAGACATTTTCGGATTTCCAAGTTTTTCGACCCGTAGATTACGAAAATCGAGGTCCCGAAGTCCGATTCGGTGGGTCAATTTTTACCCCATTACAAAGCTTTCTCCTTGAGAAAGCAAAAATGCTAACACTCTCACGTATTTTTCTGAACTCTTTGAGGTCACAATTTGAACCACCTATTTTCCAGTACATAATTCACGCCCACGCTTTGTCACTACACAATTTTATACGATGGAAACTTGAAGCGCTCAATCAGTTCTATCTATCTGTCAGATCTGAATTTTCATTATGACTCTGATTCTTAAATTTATTTACCGTTTCATATGTCACAAATACTCAAAAGTCAGTTTTTTCTATATTCCGAGCCCACGCATTGATTTTTCCAAAATTCTAGCCATGGATACGTGGAAGCCCATCCGATGTTCTTTTTACCGGACATACGCGAAATCGCACCATATAACAATCTCACGTATTTTTCTGAACGCTTTGAGGTCACAATTTGAACCACCTATTTTCCAGTACATAATTCACGCCCACGCTTTGTCACTTTCAAAATTCTAATCATGGAATAGGAAAGCTCTTCGATTGATCTATAAATCAATGAGACCCTTTGTATCATACAACTTTTCACAGTCTTTCTCAATTGTTTATCGGATACCAAAAAAACGCAACTTTAGTTCTCCAATTTTTGGAACATGAAAGCATCGGCAATTTCCTTTTGATCCATCTTATCCGTTTTCATGGAAGTCACCTCCTTTATTGAAATATCTTAACATGAAAATTCTGGGAGGTTTAACTCTCTATTGCAATTTTTAAGAACTAGTCACAGAATAGATTGGACAGTTTAACTGGAATTTATGCTAGTCAAGTCATTCGATTCTTTTTGTTGATCAAAGCTACCCAATTCACATTAGTGAAACATAGTTTAAGAATACAGACCTTTGCATAGCAATTGGCACAAATGTAGCTTTATTAAATCGCCTCGAATCACAGACTGTTATTAGAAGGTGTTTACTCGTAGACAATGATAATTTCTATGCAAGTTCTACCCAGTGGAGTACATTTGCCATATATCTTTTGGATGACGATGAAAGTGAAAATGAAGACTTTGAACCTCGAGATAGTTACATTTATTCCAAAGGTACAGTGAAATTAGTTTGTAAAGATACTGGAATGGTATTGTCTCGACTAATCATACGCGAGGTACGTATCAATAAAACAAAACTCTTCGAGAAAGAAAATGAAAGAAATGAGACCCAAACTAAAGAATAACAAGATTAACATAATTGATACTAGTTATATTTCGTACAGCCTCAATCATTCATTTAGTATTCTTATTTTGGTCTAGAGAATTTAGATTTTTCTTAATTCTAATTTATTTCTTTTAAAAACAATATATTTTCAATATTATCTGACAATGAGATACGTATATAGTATACAAAGTAATGAGGAAAGAAAACATTTTGACCGGTCGCGAACGCTTTCATCAATTCGGTACAGCTCATTTCATGCATTTTTTCATCAACTCTGATTCCTGATCTAATTTCGCTCTAATGAGTGCGAATTTTTTAAATACATTCTATATCTCAGCGTAGAAGAGTCCAAAATAAATACGGCTTGGCTCAGTTTCAAGGTATTGAGTAAACCTTCAGTATGGGACCAGTCACATTGGAGAATTCACACTTTGCGAGAAGTATATAGTGATCTTTCTTGCTTAGGTGGCGCATATTGGGTACATGTACCTTAGATCTTTTTATTTATTTGATAGTTGGACAAATCAATGGCTAGTCTGTAGGCTAATTATCCTGTTCCTCAGTTGCACAAATGTGTTCTATATATGGAAGACACGGACCATATGTATGTACATACCTCTGCCTATCACAGGACAAAATAATTCCTTTCAATGGGACTGATATTGGGTATAAACAATGTCAATAGTTATTTTTGAACACGTGCTAGATTATTAGCTTCTTCTTCTTCTTCTTCTTTCTTATTTTACAATTTATTTTCTAGATGAAGAAGTGCTGAGTGGTGATAATCTTAATTAGACCCAGAGATGATGATCTTGATGAAATAGGAAGGAACTTATAACGCAGATCTAGTACCTGCTTGGGTAGTACACGAAAAATATCCACAAATCGTGATGCGATATTCAAGATTTCACGTCCACAAATCGTGAAGAGAGATTACCTAGAGATTGATCTTCTGCATTAGAGAGAGGGAGCATTAAACGCCAAATACCGAATGAAGCATCACAGGATAATTAACTCAGTTTACAAGTTAAATGAAAGAAAATTGTATTTTCATGTATAGTCTATTACTCTTCATCTAAGTAAAATAATATCGACGTGTCTTACGAAGAAAGACACATAACTGAATCTGTCCGCGAAGAAAGACACATATCCGAATCTGTCCGCGAAGAAAGACACATATCCGAATCTGTCCGCGAAGAAAGACACAACTGGCAATCTAGCCACGAAGAAAGACACAACTCGCAATCTGTCCGCGAAGAAAGACAAATGTCGGAATTATTCTCCCGCGAATATTAACGAAAAAAGAGTTTAAACTGTAGAAAAGGCTTGTTTTTTTGTCAATGATAACCTACTCATTCTAAGCTTTCATTCCATATATTTTTTACGTCGGAAAATTGTGGGATGTGCGCCATGTATCCTTTTTGCGGCCAGACGCGAGTTGTGTCTTTCTTCGTGGCTAGATTGCGAGTTGTGTCTTTCTTCGCGGCTAGATTGCGAGTTGTGTCTTTCTTCGCGGACAAATTGAGATGTGTCTTTCTTCGCGGACAGTTTGAGATGTGTCTTTCTTCGTAAGACACGTCGATATACAATGTTGAAATTTTTCTATCTCTGAATCTAAACTGTACTCCAAAATGTACCACTCATCTTTGTTAATTATTCATTAGATTATTCACTGAGACTAAAGAAGGGATTTTTCCTTTTTCTGTACTACAAAAAATCTTTTTATTTGATTTAAGGAGTTCGTTCATTCCACACTTTAGATGAATTTAAATAAATGTGTTATATTCCAAGTGATTCCATGGTCGTTGATTTCTCTTCTAATTTTCGACATTTATGAAGTGAACAATACTTTCTCAGGCCGTAGCAGTAGAATTGTAACGTATGTAAGATTTATTTACAAGCTGAAGTGATACACTGTGAGTGTCTCTGCTTGAATCATTTCTTGTCAAAGGCATCGTTTTTAATTAAATTATTTAATTTTAAAGTTGTAATTCAATCTTCATTTTACCTTTTATTCATATACGAATGCTCTTCAAGCTCATAAGCTGATTGTATTAACATAATTAATCCAACAACCTAAATTTCTTATTTTTATAAATGTTTTTTTTTGCCTTAGTAATTCATTGCTATTTATTTTATGTTACTAGTGCGTGAAATCGCATTTAAAAAATTGCCTTATAAATGAATCGAATATTTCACGTGTTTTAACTGTCTTCCGAAACTGTAAAAAGCATCTGAGAGTACTTGAGTTGGCGCTGACTTTGAGTTATTATGGGTGAGGATCTTTTCACTACAACTGGAGATATCGTCTTGTGAACATTTTACTGTTTTATGTAAAAACAGTAGTATTTAAAGCGAAAAAAAAATACAGTGAGTATCTGTGAAGAAAAGCTGTCTCATCTGTAGATTTGAATAGAAATATTCTGAATAAAACCAAAATATCATCAGGATGTCTTGAGAATAAGTATAAGAACTCATGGTCGTACTTCTTGAACTCCCTGAAAAGAAAATCACAAAGCATCATTTTCTTTGAATTTAAAAATTAAAAGTAAAAAAATCTAGCTTTAATAATACAGAAAGAAAGTATTAAATCATGCTTCATAAATTTAAATAAATAGAAATTAAATACTACATCTACATTAAAGGTTAGGTTATATTATTTACCTGATGATTGTAGCAGTTAATGCAACACACAGCATTCCTATGATCCGGTGGAAGAATCTCTCTAGATCTCAATTTTGTGAAGAGTTTCAAATCTACAGCGCTATGTAGTACTTATACGAATAAACACATCCGTCCGCATGAGTGGGAATTATATACGCACAGTAGGAGCTTTCATCGGCATGGAATTCTCCCGCCGGTATCTATAAAAGCTTGCGGTGAGACGTGAAGTCAGCTGCAATATAGTCAGCTGCAAAGCACCGGGCTGAGTGCGCAGTGCGCATGTGCGCGAACTGCAAAAGTCAAAAAACGCGAAAATAACGCGCGAAGTGGACAAACTACAAAGTTTATGGTATTTTGATCTCGAATGAGTAAATTTTCTTTTGAAAATGTCTATCAAATCGTTAAGCAAAGAAACTATCAAACTAATTAATAGTACGCAAGTAATCTCATCTATTTATAGTGCTGTTAAAGAATTAGTAGAGAATTCACTTGATGCAGGAGCTACTAACATAGAAGTTAACCTAGTAAATTTCTTTTGTTACTTTACAATTGTATGAGATTCATTCAAGCTTCTTCATGATCAATAACATATTTCTAGACCGAGAATGGCTTATCACTTATAGAAGTTAAAGATAATGGCGTTGGCATAAGCAGAGAAGATGCACCATACATGGCCTTACCCTCGTACACATCGAAAATTTCTGATTTCAATGACTTAGGTAATTAACAATTTCATTACTATTCTACCCGCAGAATTTCGGTCATTTTGCATAAAAGCCTGTGATGAGTATACTCTGGAAATCTTGAAAAACTTGTTCTATCAAATTTTATTCTCAAACTGAAAAAGTTCTAAATTATTTATTAGATTTGTTGTCAACTTATGGATTTCGAGGTGAAGGTTTGACTGCTGTTTGCCAAGTCTCAGAAGTAACTGTATGTACTAAAACAGTTACGGATGAAACAATGACATGTTATACATTGGATTACGAAGGAAATGTTGTTGCGTCTGAGTTATCCCATGGATTAACAGGTAAATACTGCATCCAAAAGAGAACAATATTGTACTAGATGAATTTTAATCAACTCAATCTTGTCCAGGTACAACTGTTCAGATGAAAAATCTATTCAAAAACATGCCTGTTAGGAGAAATATTTTAAGTAACAAAAAAAGAATTAATCAAGAAATAAAGGCTGTAGAATTGTTATTAAAAACTTTTGCTATTTGTAAACCTTCAACTCGATTTATGTACAGAGTTAACAGTAATATTTGTTTTACAAAACTAAGTTGTAAAAATATACAGGAAGCGTTGAAAATTGTTCTCTCAGGGAAATATTTCTCCAAATTAACATACATCAAAAAATGTTTTGATAAGGTAAACACATGCTTATTTTCTCAATAAGTAATGATTTCATCAGTTATTTGTAAAAATTCTCTTTTATTTCAGACTGAAATACAGTTATTTGTTCCAAAAAAAGAAGTGAAAGACTACTCCGAAATATCTCAAGTTGGATTACAATTCATATGTGTTAATGATCGACCCATAATATGTAAAGAAATTGAAAAGGTAATCAAATACCTGCAAAACATTCATGAGTCTAATGAATATTCATCTTCTATTCATTTTTGTTCTAGAAAATAAACAAGCGACTTGCTGAATACTTTGATCAGGAAACTTCCAGTTCTCGGAAATTCGTATTTTGTGTAACTTTGAAAGTTGATCCATCTATGCTTGATGTTAATTTAGAGCCTAACAAGGATAAAGTTTTTCTACACAATGAGGTATTGAAGATGAAAAAATTGAATCCAATATTCATTATCTAAATTTTGTTTTCAACTTTTAGGCCAATGTATTGGATGAAATAGATAAATCTTTACTTAGTTATTATGAATTGCTTGATTCCCAATTATCTACTCAAAATGATATTGAAAATATTAACTGCAATGGTAAAATGGATGGCAGGGATGAGAACAAAAAAACCGAGTTAGAATGGCCTGCCTGTAAAAAGCGAAAAGTTGATTCTCAGACTGTAAATTTTTGTGATGTTGAAATGATAGATAAAAATGTCTTGAATAACAAACACAGTGCAGGTACAGTAAATTATCAATATATTTAATCAGCTACTAATGCATAAGGAAATACTAAATTATTATATATTTGTATATTAAATTGTAGACAAATCTGAGAAGAATTTTTTAAACAGTATAAATGGTCCAAGTTTGAGTGAGTCAGATTCTAATGACGAAGGAGAATTTCATAAAAAAAAATCGATTACAAACAGAAATGAAACTTTATTAAAGAAAATTTCTGAAAATGATAGTGAAGAATCGACTATTTTTGATTATGGTCCAAAAACAATCAAAACTCAAATCATCGAAGACTCTTTATCTCAGCTCCCAAAAGTTGATCTTGGAGAAGATTTCGACTGGGATCAAATTATTAAAGATAAAAATATGGTCTCTGAAAAGCTTGAACCAGTGGAAAAAAATGTAGCACAACAGATACCCGACGAAATGTGGAGTAAAGGACAAGTACCTGGATTGAAGGTACAGTATTTCTGCGATTATTCAAGTCTAGTAATAATAGGAAACGATAATAGCTAGAATTTTATATTACATTATTATGGGATCGAAAAAATAGTAATGAATACCAATCAAATTAGGGAGGTGTAAGCATTGGTTTTTCCAGTAACACTAATAATGACCCAGATCATAGAAAAGAGTGCCAAGATGAGGAATTTCAAGAAGACTCTGAATTATTTGATTTTGGAGATGTTGATCTAATAGATTGTAGTGAGAAAATAATTTCAGATGTACCTATTGTCTCAACAGATGAATATGAATGGGATGTGAATATTAAAAATTCACGAAAAAGAACACCAACTAAAGCTGTTGATGGAAATTTTAGAGCATCAAAACAAGAAAAAAAATCTGCAAATAGCAAAGTATAGTAATTTTGAATTAATTTTATATTTGACATAAATGATGATAAAATATTCAATTAACAGATCGATTCAACACAAACTCAAATTCCTTTTGCTGGAGGTGATGCACTTCTGAATGCAATGGGCCCCTCTGCGTTTTCCATGTATTGTACAAGTGTTCGAGCAAAAAGTGAGAAATACTTGTATACAATTTGATTTGACAAAATCAATGATATTCTATTGATATGATATTTGCATTATAGTTGTGAAAGAACACCCAGAACTTAATCCAGCAGAAGTTGCACTTTACATGAATCAGCAGTGGAAAGAAACATCGCCAGAGGAACGTGCTTATTATCGTGATCTCGCAAAAGAACAAGCATGCCTAAACTCATCGAATGTGTCCTTCTCTCAACCAAGCAAAAAATTCAAACCTCAGATATCTCAAGCTGAAAAGGAGAGAAATAGAAAAAAACTTGTCACAATGCTTGAGAATATGAAAGTTAACAAGACTCAGGAAAAAAATATAACCAGTATCATGAGGACGTCTGTGCCTTGGAATATTAGTTTATCCTTATTGACTAAAAGATTTAGAGAGTATGGGTGACTTATCATTATATTTATTAGGACGAAGAAACAGATTTTTATATTTTCCTCATTTTTTCAGACCAATGAATAAGTCAGAGAGATGCCTAGTTGGTTCTTTAAATTCGTCATTGTGGGTCATAAGAATATCATCAAATCTTTTTGTATTTGATATTACTAAGCTTTTACTCCAGATGAATGTAAACAATTACAACTTGGGCCAGGTAAATTAATTTTGTCTTTCACACTGTAATATAGTTAGCAGATGTTTTTATACAATAAATACAAATTTACTGTTCTAATATTTTTAGATTGATACTAAATGTGCTGAAAACTTTATCAATCAGTATTTTGCAGAGAAAAACGATATGAGCATCTTCTATCCACTTGAGTCTCTGGAATCATAATTATTAATTAATTCATCCACAAAGTCAAATATAAATAACTGTATATAATCAGTATTATCACTATTAACATTGTAAATTATATATTTATGAGTCTGCTGGTTAGCAAATGTTATTACATAGAACTAGAATTAAATAAGATTAAGTTGGTCTTTTGTAAAACAGTTTTTTTATTGTCATCCATCCCTCAAATTAATTTGATTTTTATTTGAAGTATTTAAGTTACTATTTATATGATTTAAATGAGTAAAATATATATAAGTTCTGATACATATTCATAATCGGAGCTTCTTAAAACAGAATTATTATTGTCTACTTCTGTTAGTCTACAAAATATTCTTTAACAATAATAACAATTTGAAAAGAAAAGTTCCTGAAAAAAATACGAGTTATCCTATAAAGTTGTGATATGTCAATGTTGGTAGTCCGTTAATTTCTAACCTACAAATTTTCATGATCAGAAATATCAGAATGCTTAAGAATGTCCGTCAATTTCATTATTTGTAAATAATTGTAATATAATATGTAAGAACCTTTTCTTGCGTGAAGAATTGAATTAATATTACATCATTTGATAAATTTGGAAATATAATCAAGAATGTCAGTGACACGAAGAGCTCAGGTAATACTTTAGATTTCACTACTGTAATTTAATCTTACCTGTCTTGTCTCCATACCTTCATTAGAAATGTCTAATAATTTTTTTCATAACTGAACAATTAATTCCAGCAATGGGCGACTTTTGCTCAAACGTGGCATCTTTTTGATGCTACTTGGCAAGATCCATACAAAAGTGCTGAAACATTAGCACGTTACCTCAGAGGTTTTCATAAACCAATTCATCACCCAATGAGTGAGTATATACTCAATAAATCTCAACCAAATCTATTCAAGAGATATCTCTTAATTGAAAGGATCTTAAATTAGGTCTTAATAAAGTGACATAATATAATAACTTGAATTTCTATAATAAATGAATTTCTCCTTTTCAAAGAAATATGTTTCTATTTTCAGACACTTGTGGTGACCATGTTGTTGTTATAAACAGTTCTGAAATAGCACTTAGAGGTAATGAATGGCAATTGAGAGTTTATTTTCATCACAATACGTATCACCATGGTGCATCATGGACAAAAGCTTGGGAATTGCATAAAAAAGATCCAACTATGGTAGGGATTGTTTAAAATAATTATCTAATAGGAATGATTTCTAAAGATCTGTCAAATATTTCATCAATTATGATAATAATAATTTCAAAGAATTTATAAATTTTCAGATTGTGCAAAAAGCAGTTTATCGTGCTTTAGGAAATACTGTTGGAAGGAGATATGCTTTCCAGCGTCTACATGTATTTTATGATGATAATATCCCAGAAAAAATCAAAGGCAATATCACTAACCAAATCAGACAACTAAAGCCAGTCCCAACAAGATTGGACCATATTTCACCTGAGGAACTAGAAAGTTTCCCTAATATCTTAAAATTGCCAGAAACTTATGTTCTAAAATAATACAGAGAAAAATAAAAGCCATAGTTTTCTAATTTTAATCAAGCAATTTTACTTGTTTTTTTTTTCTAAATGCTGCATACAATTTCATCATGTTATAAAATGTAAGACAAATATTATATGTGTGTTTTGTACAATCAGCTAAAACCTATGTATAAATTGGAAGAACTATAAAACTTGCAGTAAGAATAAGAATTATGCTTAGTTCCTGTTTTTTTCAAATACTAAGTGTAAATCTTTTGCTACCATCTCACGAGTCACGTACATCATTTTATCTTTGTACATTAAATATTTATCAATTGCACGTTGACGCATGTCTTCCCAAGCATACACATCTCTGAAAAGGGGGCGTACAAACTTCAATCTCCCTTGAGCAGTAGCAAAATCTAGAGCTTCATTCACCTTATCTTCCCATCGAGATTTAAGACACAATCTTAACCATTGGAAGCTATGGAAAAAATATTTTTTTTATTCATGGAACATTTTTCATTTTTATAGTGTTACGTGGCTTGAATACTAGCTTTTGTCCCGTGGCACTAGCCACGGGACAATAGTTGATTCAAATATTTTTGAAAATCAATACCGTATTTCTGAATTTTGCATGGAATCGAAACCATACAGATCGTTCATCGAATTCATCTGGTCTATTGACAAAGTTTTATTATTCAGAACTAATTCAGCTAAGAAGGCCTCTTTCTGATTGGATGTCCAGTTCACTATATCATCTTTACTAAACGTTGTATTAGACTCATCTGCTATCCATTTAGCAACTAAGGCCATGTATTCGTTGGCTAAAGTGGTATCATAATTTGGGATCACAGGTGGCTCGCCTGCTTTGTTGAACCAAGCATCCCAGTTAACAGTATTCAAAACCTATAAATTGAGATATGGTTTTGATAGATAATTTAATCATTTTAAAAGAGATAAAAATCTGTTAATACCTCAGTTTTATCTGAGAAATATTCAAATAAATAATCCTTCCATTGCTTTGTGTTTAGACTCCGGTACTTGAATTTATCCAAATAATTTCGCAAAAAAGGTTCAAAAACATCAGGTCCTCCCAGTAATTCTTCTAAATAGAATAGAAAAGTGTGACCTTTTTCGTAAGGTACAGATGAAAATGCATCGTCAGGATCAATTCCAATCAAATTTGGTACAAGATTTGTAAGAGGATTTTTTTCTCCCAAAGTTTTTATCTGTGAAATCAAATTTTTTTGATAATTTGACTTTTTAGATGGAAGATCAAGTTAATAATTTATACTCACGTCATCTTTCAACTTTTGAAGTCCCATTAATGCACTAAAATGCCTTACTTTATTGCCATACATTCTTCCACAAATTTTTCTTTCAACAAATACTGTAAAACCTTCATTCAGCCAGAAATGCTCAAAATTACCATTTGTTACTAAATTCCCAGTCCAACTATGAGCTATTTCATGAGCAACAACATTAGCTAAAGATCGATCTCCTGCTAATAGAGTTGGAGTAACAAAAGTAAGACAAGGATTCTCCATTCCTCCGAACGGAAAACTCGGTGGTAAAATCAGTAAGTCGTAAATTCCTACGCGAAACATTTAAAATTTAACATCAGTATTAATTTAAAACATAAAATTCCAATGTAATTTCAATTTAATTTTAAGCTACTGATCACCTCACCCCAGACATATGGTCCACAAATTTCTTCTGCAGTTTTCAACATTGTTTCAGTCTCTTCAAATTCGTATACACTCTTGTCGAGTAACTCTTGTTCAGTCCATACTTTTGTGCGTGGTCCAATTTGCTTAGATACTAAATCACCTATAGCTATTGCTATTAAATATGATGGAATGGGCACTGGCTGACGAAACTTATGTACTTTTGTAGAATTATCCACTTCTTCTACTCCATCTTTTATTGCAGACATTAAAACATTCAATTCTGCTGGAGCTCTTATCTGAAATGCAAAATTTCATGTCTTGGAGTAAATCTATTAAGAAAACAAATTTCTATTGTAATGGTCATATCAGTTGAATAATTTTATGATTCACAATTCTATTTTCAAAATAGATAGATTTATAAATGTTATAAAAAAGGAGCAGACAATAAGCACTATTTGATGATACATATTTTACTCTTGATCAACTGAAGATATATTATCCTCAAATTTCTATTTGAACTACAACTAAATAATATTATTATGCATTTATATAATTTTCTATATTTGTAGAATTATAAAAGTAAAATTATCACAGGAATAACTGTTTTTATTTCATTCATTAAACATACCTCAGCAGAATAAGATGATTTTACATATGGTGTATCTTGGCATGGTAACATAGATCTTGCATGAACAGCCTAAAAAGAACATTTATGGATG
Source organism: Aphelinus atriplicis (assembly GCA_020882685.1). NCBI lineage: Eukaryota > Metazoa > Arthropoda > Insecta > Hymenoptera > Aphelinidae > Aphelinus > Aphelinus atriplicis. The sequence goes on along the minus strand of CM037076.1, from coordinate 17,705,135 downwards.
ACATTAAAAACTCATTTCAATAATTATTATTTAGATCATCACCTGACACTGTGAAAATAAGTATGGGTGTTTTCCACCAGCAGTTTGCTCAGGATAAAGCCATTGTAATGCAGTTGAATCTTGTGATGTGCGGTAATCAATTTTGATTTTATATCTGGAATTTGAGATTGAACATCAAATATTGAAAATCACCTATATGCATAGGTGTAAGAAGTTGAAAAAATGATGTTACTCACTTTATCTTATCACCATCTATGATTGGTGTATCTGGTAAGTTTATACTTAGTTTTGACCCATAGTCTACACCTTTCTCTACACAGTAATCAAGCCTAGATCCATCAACTACATCCACAACAGATAACAAAACAAGTCCACGAACATCTAGAATCTAATAAAAAATATATTTATATTTTTCAATATCTAATGAAAATACATACGGTATTTTGATATCATTAACCCCATAATTATAAAATAATGCACATGTCATATTCAATCATTATGATAAATGTATTAATTGATCATTACCGCATTTGATTAACATAAGGCAGAAAGCCAATATAAAATTTTGATTCATCATTCTTGAGATAATTTTTCTATCCAAACAAGATATTCACTTCCAATACAATTCTAATTCAAACTCAAAATTTATGATGTATATTCAATAAGAATCTCACCAAGAGCTCAGTTTCTCCTTTTTTCTCTATATCTAGAATTACACTGCCATCAAAAACTTTTCTTCCAAAATTCACTTTGACATTCCAGTGTATATGCGAGACAATCGCCAAATCTGAAACCAAAAATCGCAAACAATAAGAACTATTCAACACTGTAAATTTGAAGGAATTGTAACTAAATATAAAGTTCAAATGAATAGAATGAAATTCAATTTCTGGGACATACATAATATTTTGCAGCAAATAATCAGATAAGATCTTTGAGATGAAGCACTATAACATAAACTTGAGACGCGTGTTTATGAATAAAAAATACCCACCTGGTCTGGAAAAGGAGTTGGGATCGGTGGGGCTCAAAGCCATTTTGCCGTTGCAGTGCGTCGCGGGTTGAAAATCGTGAATGAACCTGGACGACGGATGTGCCGCACTTTTATACCTTCCAAGCGCTTGTGTTATCAGCGAAGAAGAAGAGTATAATAGACGCTCAAAGAGGGGTATAACTCCTGTACATTTTCTTGGAGACAAAATTTTAGGTAACACACGGGTTAAACTTGAACAATACACAACCATAAGGCGCCGCGTGCTATAAACCTTTATCACTATAAAGAAGTTTCGCGATTATGAATGTCTTTATCAGATTCGTTGTTTATCAGTCTTCGGAGCACTCATCGTGGGCTCGTTCACTCTCATCTCTCATCATTCTCGCGGTATACAGTGGTATACAGACTGTACAGACTATATAGAGTGTATACAGACTACATTTTGCATACTTCATTGTTTCTTCCATCTGCAGATTGTTTTATCTCACATAGATGATTTTGTCTCGCGTACATTCCTCAGACATTCCTAAACGAATTTTCCACCATATTTCATGGACTATCGCTTCGAAATGATTTCTTCTTCGGTGTAGGCGAGTTATCTAGAGTAATTATCGGTTATTACGCAATGGTCACTCCTTAGTTTTATTTGTTTTGTAAGAATTCATTTTATCTCGTCAGATGCAAGATCTACGATGTAGAAAGATGGTTTAGTGCAGTGCAGAAAATCGGCGTCGTCTGCTTCAAAGAAGAACGTCAAACTTCAAAGAGCTTATATTTCACACAAATAGCACACAAATTTCATGGATTCGCGAGCTTAGTTTTCGGATTATATATATACAGTCGAGGTGAATCAAGTATAAATTGATGCTTAACAATCGTCTGTTTGGCAATTTTTAAAGATAAACAATAACTAAATTTATCTTTGCATGAGATATAACCTATATAATTATCAGTATTTGTTTTTTTTACATTTTCTCCATGAGTCTTTGAAAGTCACTCGAAAAATCGTTGGTTCATTCTACAATGAATATATAATAATAAATTGCGACACAAGCCTTGACTCCCAAATTTATAAAATTGTTGAATTGTTCAATGATTCTCATTGATATTTATTGCTAGTGAAATTTTACTCTCAGAGTTATAATGTCAATGACAAATGACGTAGAAGGTGGTGCAGAAGGAGATGCCAATGATGATTATTATCTAGAATTATCTCCAGAGCCTGTGAAATTTGAACCTGTGAATGATGTCACAGATGTATTTTTTGATGATTCGAAACAACAGGTACACATTTATTGCAATAATAGTTGTATTAATCTATTTTATTCATTAAACCAATGATTTTAGGTGTTCGCTATTAGATCAGGTGGAGTTACAGGTGTTCTTGTCAAAGGACCAGATCACAACATCAATTTTAGAATGGATGATAAAGGATCAGTTATATCAATCAAGTTTTCTCCAGACATGAATATTTTGGCTATTCAAAGGACAGTGACATCAGTAGAGTTTATAAACTACAATAATCCAACTGGAACACTTGATAATGTTGAATACTCACAATTGTGCAAAGGAAAGAATGCAACTATCCTTGGTTTTGTGTGGACACATGGGAATGAAATATTGTTTGTTACTGATCATGGGGTTGAGTTATTCCAAGTGAGTGAAATTTGTTTTATAGAACAATTTAACTGTAAACCATTATTTGCAATAATCACTAGATTTGATTTATACAGGTCATTCCAGACAAACGTTGTGTCAAGGCTTTAAAATCCTTGAGTTTATCTGTAAATTGGTTTATATTTTGTCCTCAAAGTTATCTGGTATTACTTTCTTCAGGAACACTAGGAAACCAGATGCAAGCGTTGCACATAACTCTAGGCAATCTCCACAAGATAACTAAATTTGAAAGTAAGAAGACTGGAATATCGTCTTGGACGCATTGAGAAAGATGGAAATCAAAAATTTATAATTTTTTTAGTGGATGCAACTTCAATAAAACCAGGAAAACTTGTAGTTTCTGAAAGAGATGTAGCTCTTGCTGTTCTATATGGAACTCCTTGTATTATAATTCTACGGCATCAGCCAGGCGATAATTTCCGTACTGGAGGCTCAGCATTTGTTTATGTATATACAGTCCATAAGTAAGTATTTTTTTTTAAATCTGATGATACACAAAATAAGTATCTCAATCTCAATAAATTTACGTACAGTCAATTTTTGCTCAAATTATTTCTAGAATGGTTACAATAAGGAAAAGTCATGTTCTCAAACTTGACATGAGTGGACGTTTTGCTATTAATGTTGTAGATAATCTCATAATTGTTCATCATCAAGCATCAAAGGTAAACATTTTTTGAATATTTTAGAAAATTGAAATTATACATTTTAGTACATTTTACATGATAAAAAAATTTTGCAGACATCAATGATATTTGATGTAATGCTGTCTGGAGTTAGTGATGGAACAGTGATTCATCATACAAGTGTTGCTCCATCAAAACCAATTAAACCATGTACGCTAAGAGTTCCTGGACCAAACATATCGGAATACGTTAATCAACCTTGTCAATTATGTATCCTTTATTATCAAGCATAAATTCGTCTCATATGTAGATCTGGATGGGTTCATGGCTATTTGTAGTCCCATTGAACAAATTCACATTTGCAAAGTAAAAGAACGACCTAATTTTATATTTTTATTTCAAATTAATGGTCAATTTGAATGTAACTATGATAAATTTTCCTCAATTCTGAATTAGATTCTCCTAATTGGGTTATTTTCCAGCCAAATATTGTTATTGATGCAAAATTGGGTTGCTTATGGTAAGTCACTTTAAAAACACTCGCACAATCAAATTCATCTCAAATTTTCTAATTTAAGAATTTTCAAATTAGGTATGTTGGTTTGAGGCTGGAATCACTAGTAAGACTCATCACCGACAAGGTGCAACTTGTTGAATTTCTAATGCAAAGACAGAATTCCAAACAAATTTTAATACAAGTAATTAAAGACCTTGTTATGCAAATGCCTACATCTCTAATAGATATGCCTGCTATTTTTGACAAGTTGAATGCAGTATACAGGAATCATTTAGAAAATGAAATTCAAAGTGTCATGGGAACACCGTTGCAAACCGTGACAAAAGAAGTAAATACAGTTTCGGAAAATATGAAGTATAAAATTTTCCTTGACCAAACAGATATGTACGGACATATTTTATCAAAATTTCCTGAAAATGCGGTCGACTCTAAGCTGGTTATTTGGGTTCTTCTAGAATACATTAGGTACTTACTTTGAAATTCTTTTGAATTTGAGGAAAAATAATTGAGAAAATAATATTGATGCACACCAAAAATTATCTGTTTAGGTCACTATCCGATCATGGTATCCCCGTGCAGCACTATCTGCACGAGCTCGTGATAACGACGCTGATTCAAAAGCAGGCATACTACCAGCTGCACCAGTTGCTCCAATACCACGTGGTGTCTGACTCGAAACCTCTTGCTTGCCTGCTGCTTTCCCTAGAGAATCATTACCCAGCCGCCCACCAGCTGGCCCTTGACATGTTGAAGCGACTGGGCAACGCACACGAGGAGATAGTCGAGGTGTTACTATCCAAGGGCCACATCCTGCCGGCGCTGCGCTACATGAGAAGCGTCGGTAAGGCGGATCAAATGTGCGCTAGGAAGTTTCTCGAGGCAGCCAAAACCAGCGAGGATACAATTCTCTTTTACTCCGTTTATAAGTTTTTTGAGCAGAGGAATCTCAGGCTGCACAACACCACTGGGTTCCCCAAGGGGGAAAGATGCCAGACATATGTGCAACATTTCAAGAATCTCTTTTTGAATTCTGATAATAACGGCTGTAATAGCTCTGACACCAATTCTATTTCGAGTTTTTCAACTATCTCCACATAGATTCAATGCTGCAAAGAAAAATATGAAAATACTGTATCCTTGTAAGCCGACACACAGTGTATATTTATTAATAACATCTTTTTTTTTCTTTTTTTACTTCCAGGGGTAATAACATTTTTTATAAATGCCTCAATTGAATTGAATGAAGTATGACACGCTGTCAGAAATTTATCGCTTAGTAATGGGAGGGAATGATTTAGTATAGGTGACGATTATGCTATACTCACTGATATTTTATTTTAATTGATGAACTTATTAGTCTGCTGTAATTTAACTTTTAAGATAATTTTCTAATAGGATGTACAGACATACCCAAAATTTTTATGGCAAATTATGTATCTATTATATTTCATTATTAAATATGAAAACTATTTTACGAAGCTTACAGATTTATTTAAAAAACTTCAAAATGCTCCAATCCAAAAAATCAATAGTCAATTTCCACTTTAACATTAAATTTGATCCACCCGATAAATTATACACATATTGTGTTTATTCTACATTCGTTTCGTTATCTTAGGTTTTGGTATCCGCTGTTTATGCGTAATATTCATAGAATTTTCCAATAAATATTGTGTTGAATGTTTTCAATCTATTTACTTCCTTTTCGGTTCTTTTATCGGCCCTGATTTAGTTTTGAGGTTTGAACATCTCCCATCAATGCGCGGTTTCGACCGAGCGATTTGTTATCTGATAGTGTAGTATGTTTTTAATCAGGCACATACCCTGACAGTGCCTCTAGGAAGAAAAAAAATACGTTTTCAACCATACCGTAAGCTATCTTGAATTTCGAAGTTCAATATGTTGATCGTAAAGAGATTGAACTTTTTTATGATAACTAAAATTTTGAATAGACACGACAGCTACTGACACTATTTAAAAATGTTATTTGAATCAATTTCAACGCAAATGAAAAGAAAACGTATCACTCTTTTACGTACCTTTTTTGAAGGTAATTCCTTGCATCTATGTGTGGATGAAGTTGTATTTTATATCAATCGAGGAACAATTTTTCTACTGACAAGGATGTGAAGGGAACGAGTGACATAATAGCTTGATAGTTTATTTAAAATGTCTTTATTGACGCAGTACTTTGGATCACTTTTCGTCTTTCATTTTATTGTTTTAACAAACAATATGATACATATATAAAGTCCCCCCTCCCTCTCCGAAAGGCCGGGAACGCAGCGTGGTTATTACGTACCAGAGGAGCAGAACTCTCGCTATTGTAGGAAATAAACGAGGGTTCATCAACGACCTTTTGCCGGTATTCGCCTCGAAACACATTTCATATTATAATAATTCGACGCTCATTATACAAAATCATTGCCTCTGACACGCGCCTCGGGAGTCGCGAAATTCAATACTGTGAGCTACTTCTCCGTTGAGTCCGCTAGCCATTTGCAACATGAAAAATTGCGAAACGGACTTATGTTGAGGGCAACGTGGCAACATTATAAAACTGACACAAGGACAGAAAGATATTTGTTGATCGAAGACATCATGATCATACGTTTCTATATTCTAAACTCATAATTTTTAAACCAAATATCGCAGCGTTGGGATATTTGTCATATAGTAATAGATTAAGTTAATGATCATATGCTCAAGCGAGGAGTATGATTTATTTTTGCATAAGTCACATATTAAAAATCTTTAATCAATATAATTCTCAATGCCAATTCAATTTTTAGATATATAAGTTATCAGTTATAATATCAATTAGAATTGAATTTGGATATTTTCTTAATAACGAATCATCTCTAACGTTTAACCAATACGTATGTACCAACTTATTCATGTGTACTGTACATACGTACAAATACATACTAATGGTAAGTATCATGTATAAATAAAAATACTGAACCATTGTCTGATAAAATATGATTTCTGTATTTAAATTTGTAGTTTCTATTCTTTTTAATTGTACAAAATTGTGAACGCTCGATCGACGAGCTGAATCATATCATATTACCAACAAAGATGTTTCATTTAGTCAACAATGAATCTGTTTCAACTAGAATCTACATATACTCTATAATAGATATAATCATTGATATTTACATAAATACGTTAATGTAACCTTAATGTAAATGCAATGAAGATGCATTCATCGTGTAGCGAAGTAAAGAATACAAGTGACATATTGAATGGATTCAATAAGTATTTTATATTTTTAACGCTCTCTAACTTTAAAATCTTGATTTGAATCCAAGATTTTTTATTGGTGCAGAATCTTCGATACCTGTAGTATTCAAAAACAGCTTGAAGAAAGACAGAAAGACATCCAGTTGAATTGGTCAATGAAATTTTTTATCTATGGCTATTAACATCGGAGATAGAGAGTTGTTTTTGAGTAGAGAAGAGCTTAATTTGGTATTTTTTCAATTAGTAAACATTTTATATTCGTAGTTGAAAATAAATGAATTTCTGTCCGTATATATTCTATTTATACTTATCATAATATCTGTTGGGTAATTTCTGTTGGGTACACGGTAGAAAGTTAATGACATATTTTGACGTTGGAGACAATGAAGTTCTAAAAGTTAAAAACGATAATGAAGGAGATTATTTTCCAATCAAGTTAATTATTATTACAGTTTATCTATAAAACTTCATAATATGGTCGTATAATGGTCCTCGTTTTTATTTATATAAAATTATCTTGAAATGTTCTATGTATTACAAAATTGAAATTCTTGTTTCTATTATAAGATGCTTACGTACAATATATGCACTAAATACTTTTGATCCTATGAATAATACAAAATTAAAGTACTGAGTGAGAGAGAAATATACTCCATTATCCAGTGAAATCATTAAAACTTATAATATTTTATACATTCACAACAATATCCAAATAACTTTGAAGAATGATTTCGATACATCATTTCAGCCATATTATTTATGCATAGATTAGCCACGTGGAATTAGATTCCAAAATTTGATAAACCTTATACCTACGTCAACATTTTTATATTTACATACTTCAAAAATGATAATACATTGTCATCCAAGGATTTATACTTGATTCATCTCAGAATCTCGATTATTATTTATCATTCATTTCTTTTTAAACATTTTACTATCGATTTAAAATTGTCTACCTATCAATTAATCAAATAAAAAGCCTCTTATTTTATCTGAAAATTCCAAAGAAACTATTTCTGCAGTCCCTTAGAGCAGATGGATTCCACTCTGAAAATTATCTAGAAGTGTTTTCATAAATTTCATTATAACAATATTATATGTTCTAAAGAGTAGAAACTTTTTCCTGTAAGCTTGAAAATTGTTTAAAAATAACTTCTCAAATTCATCAGAGCTTTTCGTTTTGATGCTTCATTTTTGTCGTTAATTTTTGTAGATCAATGATGCAATAACGCAGTTACTTAACTGAATTGGACACACTAAACGAATTCGATACACATTGATAGATATGTTTATAACAAGCGATAATATTATCGAATAAAAAAGAGCAATAGAATATTTACTGTTTGTTCAAGAAAAATATCCTTGACACTTTTTCATTCTATTAATAGTTGTGAATTTCAACATCACATAAGTGTTGGAAATTCAACGATTTTAGTAAGTTAATGAGTTAATCAATATTCTCACAAATAACTTCAGCATAATCAAGAAACTATTTTGTACAAAATCAATCCTTCTTCTCTATTTAGATGCTTTTTTATTACACATTTTAATCCTAACTATAATAGCGGAATCAATGACGCACAATTTGCTCCTCGATCGCTGTCTGTTACACACTTCTCTGCATAGTTTGATGAGGTATTTTTGCTTATCATAAGTTTAATTGTTAATTTTTTTTTAATCAATCTGACATAGTTCTCTTCGTTTCTTAATTTCTTTAGTCAGATGACTGAGGATACATTTGTTTCACTCTCCATCGCTGCATATATTATTTTCATATTTTAAAATCTACATAATCTATATTCATTTCAAGTTTACCAAACCTTTGCATTTCCAATACTGTATATTATATTTAAAGGTTATTCATTTACTTATTCGATCTTTCAATCCACATGTAAAACAATTCTCGGCTCGATTCTTTCCATAACATAGGACGGTCGTTATGTTACATCTATTTTATCCTGTGATATACATTCATGATATCGAGGATCCGATCTATTGTATAAAATCATTATGTTACCGAAATATCAAACTAAAATTGAAGATAGAATATACTATTCAGACTTTGCTGTTTTAAAAGCTAAATAATTAATTGTTTCAAATTTTGATGGGTAGTAAATTTCACACAAGAAGTGAGCGATATGTTGATTTTGGAAATCAACCGTTATTTTATATTTTAATCTAGCGTTTCCAATGTTGTTTTTCACAAAAATTCTCTCTCTCTCTCTCTCTCTCTCTCTCTCTCTCTCTCTCTCTCAGTTTGCAATCTATAAGCGACAACGCGTCGCCGAACCGTTAGCAGTCAATCGAGAACGAAAGCCGATTCACCGATATTCGACCCAAATCGGGCTTGCGCTTCGCCTTACGTTCTCGTGCCGCAAAACACGTGGTAATTGTGCCCGGGTCGATCGATGAAACAATATCCTGCGCGACTATGTAGGGGCGGCTTCGACCGATCAGCGATCACTCGCGGCCCTTATGGGGGCGTGTGAATGCAAATTTTTCGGGGGTTTTTTCGCCCTCGGGCGCGCTTTGCTGCCCAGAGACGGTCACGTTTGGATGGTAAGGATTTCCAGAGAGGTATATCACAGCTAATCAGAATGTCGGAGCTTCGCGTTTGCTCCGGGTGATTTTGGGCAGGAGAGGGTTTTGCGAAAATCAAAATGGTGCGCGGGTAACGCATGAGGAAGGCAAACTAGTATGGAGATCAATTGAAAGTGTTGGCAAAATCAGATGTATATATCTATACTGCGTTGATGAAAACAGCTAGATTGGATTCGTTGGTTAAATATGTATATAATTTGATCGTTATTTAAAACCTGCATCGAAGTAAAAAGCTGATTCGTAACTATTTTTTATTCTAATTGAATTTCTGAAAAATATAATAAAAGTAGACTTTCTGTATATCTGTTGACTTGATCTTCCTCCATCTGGCAATGAAGTTGAAAATACTACATACAATAAATAGTAAAATAGTTAAATGTATTTCAAATACCATGAACATTTTTATTAGTATTCTCTAAAATAGTAATGGGAAAAAGCTCGATTATTTTAATTCTCGCTGTTATTATTTTTGGCCACCCACAGCACGTTCAATTTTCTCACGAAGTAATCAAAAACTTTCTCAATAAATGTAATGAGATATACAAAATTTATCAGTTCAAAATCTACCCGGAACTGTCTAACATAGATATATTGGATCATTTCTAACTAGAGGTGAAGTTTATATTACAATCCAACACAATCCCTTTCATTAGCTTTCTGGTTTTATCATGGAACTATATACGTTTAGTTATACTAGAGAAACACTCCTCTTCATTCCGGTTGTCGATAGAACAGATAGGAGTTGATCAGGAACGACTCGGTCGAAACGAAGTAATTGAGAAAGACTCAATAAAGTTGATCAACTCAGTTGGAAAGGTTTTCCATACTTAATTCATCTGGAAAATTCTTGAGAAAATATGTATGTACGCATCCTTTAAGATTTCAATTGAAAAATCAATGACGGTAAATCAAATTTAATCGACTGTAAATCTTGAAGAATTTTGCACTGTGGAATAATTTATATTAATTGTAGTTCATTAAAAATGCGACTCAAAAACAATACGAGGTAATCAACGGTAATTGTTCAATTTTCAACGTCTCATCGCAGAAATGCAAAATATTGTAGGAAATTCCATGCATCATCATTTGACGTAGAGATCAGATCAGAATCAATGATCTCACGAGTAAACACGTTCCCGTGAAAACTACAGAGCAAACGTTCATGAGAAAATTCACCGAAGAAAGTTAATTAATAAAGAGCAAACAGTCGTGACCGCGTCAGATTAATATCGGCAAACCAGTAATCACTCAGCGAGTAAATCCCGACGCGAGACGGGAAAGAGAAATAAAAGCAGACGGAAGAAAAAAAATAAGACAAGAAACACCGAGGCTTTTCCTTATCCAATTTTCGTAATCTCTCTTCATTTCCGATCTCATCGACTCTCTCTCCTCAGTTTCTCCCGCGCCCCCTTATTCGCTTTGTCGATCTCTTTTTCCAACTCACTCGCGGCGACTGTTAATCTTGACGTGCAATTTTTAATGCCAGCGACTCGAGAAAATGGACCTCAGGCCCAGTGCATGCGCTTGCATCGTTTTGATCGAATGAAACTACGAAAATAAAATGTGTTTAGAAGAGGGCCTCGCGCGTGAGGATACTTCATGCGAATTTCGATCTCTCGGGACAAGAAGGAGAACTTATCATTGCAGACTTGCTAGAAACGTTCGAAAATATAATTGATTATTTTTTACATTTATATTTTTTCGTTTGACACGAGTCGATGTCTCATCCTCGATATATTTAGAGGTATAAATTAATTTTGAATTCAGAATATCATAAATCTGTTTGTATCATTGTAAATTTGAACACTTGCTCAGTAATCCAGTTATAAAAGCATACAATTTCTCTAGCACAGATTCAGATTACGATAATTTTGACGACGAAGATGAACATTTTAAATTTTCATCCCCATTGATATTCACTGTGATGATTATTTATGTTACATAGGAAAATTCAAGAACAGAAGATGATTCCGCAGAAACGAAGAATAACGAGTACATATATGGCATTCATTATTCAACCATTTCCTCAAACAATTAATTCGCTCAAGAATCCGCCAGACACACGCGATCTATCAAGCGTGTAATGAATGAAGCCCCGAATCTCGACCCTCCCAACCATTCGAGCTCGATTTATCAAGCAAACTATGAAAAATGACAAGGCTATACACGCGCTCATCCAGTTAAGCTCTCACAACCATTGCTAAGGGGAATAACGATATCCTTCTGTCTGGCATTATCGCGTGAAAAGACGTGGATAATTAGTTAACAGGACGCGACGCTTTCATCTTTATCACGAGATAAACGCGCCTGCGACTATAATGCCGCTGGATTCGCGCGCAACAACGACTCCCTTTTGTGTTCAGGCGCGTGAAAAAAAAATCCCCGCGTTGTAATTTTAGAAGTCACATCTTTTTTCGTGTTTTCTCCCCCATTTCATACTTTATTGAGCTTTTGTGCTTTCCAATAATCTTTTTTCTCGCGGCGGAACCTTTCTCGTTCCATCACAATGTACGAGCTTCTCATTTTCTTTTGGCTCGTTTTAATTATAGACATTTTTTCCAGGAAAAGCATCACGGGGATTGTTTCGAGATTTGAAATTCATGCATCGCCGCCTTCAATAGCTCAAATACAGACTCGCCAGTTAATTAGCGATGGAGTATTGAGTTCCTGGGTTTTATACACTCCGATGTTGTGAAAAAGAATCTAGTATGACAGCATATCTCCTACGACTGAGATGAAAATCGAATTAATTGAATTTGTTATATCTTTCCGATCAAAATCCAATATTTGATAAAACCACTTACTTTCTCGATGACTAGTTTTCATTGTGCGGAATATGAGCTTTTTGAATAAATATCTGGGTTAAGTGGTTATTTTTAGAACTAAAAAAACCGCTGCCAAGTGCCTTAGCAGTATGCTTTCTCAAAGAGGCTTTAACATCACCCACAAACGCATCCCAAACCTGTATTTTCACCTTTCCACTAACGTAGATACTATCATCTATTTTTCAAAAATTACAAAAAAATTATTTAATCAATTCAATTCGTATCTTTGTGACTGTGTAAAGTGTCGTTCTTTTTCAATTGACCAAACTTTGTCGCGAGTGTTAATGTCTGCCCGGGCTCTCTTATTATTTGATCAAATGCAACAAAGCAAACGGTTCTAGGTTCTATACGATGCGAGACATTTGGACCTGCATAATTTTTCGATCAATTCATCTTGTGACTGTCATACGGTTTAATGGTGGTCAAAATCGATCCGGTCCGTATTTAGCACACTTGAAGACTCATTTTGATCATTTTCGCGGCAAAAGACACCAAATTTTCCCAATTTTCTCTATAGTACGTTGAAAATACTGGAAACGAAACTTACATCAATTTTTTTCCCCATTAGCAACGGTTGCTAGGGCGGTGAGCAACGGTTGCTAAGGAGCTAATTGGGAAGATTTTGTGTCCTTTGCCGTCGAAAATGATGGAAATAGATATTAAATTAATAATTTCCAACCTTCATAACGGTTGCTAGGGAAGTAAACAACGGTTGCTATGAAGAAAATAGAACAATTCAGTGTCCTTGGCCATCGAGTGTGACTTAAAACTGATTTTCCGGCTTGCCCCAATGAGCACTCATAAGGATTTGTGAGAAAACACGTTAGAAACGGTTGCTAAGGAAATAACCAACGGATTTTGCTGAAAATTGAACTCGTGATAGATCTTGCCACAACTAACCGGTGTGCGAAATTTCAGCAAGATCGGACGATTCCTTCGAAAGTTATCCTAGACTGAAACGAAAAATTTTACACCTTAGCAACGGTTTCTAGAGAAATAAACAACGGATTTTGCTGAAAATTGAACTCGGCCGAGATTTTGCCGCGACTAACCTGTGTGCAAAATTTCAAGAAGATCGGACCATTTCTTCGAGAGTTATCGTGGACGAAAAAAAACGTTACACACATACATACACACACACACACACACACACACATACATACATACAGACATTTTTGGATTTCCATGTTTTTCGACCCGTAGACCACGAAAATCGAGGTCCCGAGGTCCGATTCGGTGGGTCGATTTTTGCCCCATTACAAAGCTTTCTCTTTGAGAAAGCAATACGTCTTCCACCACTGGAAATTCTTATAGTGTCACTTTTGCGATTATAATTTTTCAGACTTCAACGCTGTATATGTTAAAAAACCGCTGCCAAGTGCCTTAGCAGTATGCTTTCTCAAAGAGGCTTCAACATCACCCACAAACGCATCCCAAACCTGTATTTTCACCATTCCACTAGCGTAGATACTATCATTTATTTTTCAAAAATTACAAAAATATTATTTAATCAGTTTAATTCGTATCTTCGTGACTGTGTAAAGTGTCGTTCTTTTTCAATTGACCAAACTTTGTCGCGACTGTTGATGTCTGCCCGGGCTCTCTTATTATTTGATCAAATGCAACAAAGCAAACGGTTCTAGGTTATACACGATGCGAGACATTTGGACCTGCTTAATTTTTCGATCAATTCATCTTGTGACTGTCATACGGTTTAATGGTGGTTAAAATCGATCCATCCTGCCCTTAAGTCTGTATTTAGCAAACTTGAAGACTCATTTTGATCATTTTCGGCGGCTGAGGTTGGAAATGATCAATTCAAAATCTATTTTGATCATTTTCGACGGCAAAAGACACCAAATTTTCCCAATTTTATCTATAGCACGTTGAAAATACTGGAAACGAAACTTACATGAATTTTTCGTTCCCTTAGCAACGGTTGCTAGGGCGGTAAACAACGGTTGCTAAGGAGCTAATTGGGAAGATTTTGTGTCCTTTGCCGTCGAAAATGATGGAAATGGGTCATAAATTAATGATTTCCAACCTTCGTAACTGTTGCTAGGGAGGTAAACAACCGTTGCTATGGAGCAAATACAACAATTCAGTGTCCTTGGCCATCGAGTGTGACTTAAAACTGATTTTCCGGCTTGCCCCAATGAGCACTCATAAGGATTTGTGAGAAAACACGTTAGGAACGGTTGCTAGGGAAATAACCAACGGATTTTGCTGAAAATTTAACTCGGACTAGATCTTGTCACAACTAACCGGTGTGCAAAATTTCAAGACGATCGGATCATTCCTTCGGGAGTTATCGTGGACGAAAGAAACGAAAAAATAGACACCTTAACAACGGTTGCTAAGGAAATAAACAACGGATTTCGCTGAAAATTGAACTCGCCCGAGATTTTGCCGCGATTAACCTGTGTGCAAAATTTCAGGACGATCGGACCATTCCTTCGAGAGTTATCGTGGACGAAAAAAAACGGGACGCACACACACACACACACACACACACACACACACACACACACACACACATACATACATACAGACACTTTTGGATTTCCATGTTTTTTCGACCCGTAGATCACGAAAATCGAGGTCCCGAGGTCTGATTCGGTGGGTCGATTTTTGCCCCATTACAAAGCTTTCTCTTTAAGAAAGCAAAATGTTTAAGCTCCAGTTGAACATAATTCTAAAATACAACAAATGATCCTTAAGGTATGTACATCTTATAACATTGAAATAGCGTTCACAAAAAGAGAAACTTTCACTCTTTAAGTACATTTAATTTAAAAATGGGTGCTCCGAATTTTTATTCGTGATTCATATACTTTTACGAATAAATATACGCTTTAAGATATGTTTGAACAGCTTGCAGTCTGAGTTGTTCCATAGGATGTACGAGTGTAGTCAAACCCGTCCGTGAATAATTCACCGATCTCTTACCTGACTCTGACCAAAACTTTTTTAACTTTCTCAAAGCTATTAGCGATAAATTGTTCCTATATCTTTCTTGCAGTTTCGTTGCTTTCGCTACTTGAAATCCAAATAATAGTCGTACGCTACGAAACAAAAAGTTAGCAGGAGTCTCGAACCTCTGGCCCTTTTATGTTTTTTTTTTTGATTCCGTCAAATTTAAGAAACCTTCGACATCCGACGATTTTTTCAACGCTAGAAGCTCCGTGATGAACTCCCGGTCAACCGAGAGGCCGGAGAGCTCACTGCGATTTATATAGAAGCAAAAAACAAAGCGATCGGCCCTACAAGCTTCTGCGCAACCGACGATACAGGTTCGAGTTCGAAATAATCCCATCAAAGCAGTCGTGCAATCCGAACGAGGAGCACGGAAGGAAGTATGTAGGTGAATCCCGCGCCCCTCTGCGCAGCTTTTCTCCCGGACTCAGTCCCGGCATATCGCTCGCGATATTTTTACCCTTCGACCCCTGTTTCATACACGACTTTGCATTTTATCGCGTGTATACAGAGGCGATTTCCACAACGTGGACATGTATAATACAGGTCCCCGGGGAGACGCGCGGCGAATCCCTCCCAGCTTTGATCTCTCCACTCGCCTTTGTGCTAGCGCGAATACATCCATATATATATGTATACACACAATGTATATACCCAATCTCGCTTTTCTCTCGCTGCGCGCGCGGCCAACTCGTTCCAACTTTATATCTCCTTTAAAACCATTAGGGCGTCCTCATTGGGACGTAAACGAAAATGAGATGAAGCGAGATCGAGGATTTATTCATGGCTGCTGCTTGAATTTTGGTGACGCGCGCCCGAGCGCTACGTGCGGCCCCGTGAAAGTTGATCATTCTGGCTAGCGGATGTATTGGCTTGCTGCGAATTTTCATTTCTGCTCAAATCTCCACTCAACAGAGAGCTCAGCTTTTGATACAACGGATCTTGTTTCCCCGCGAAGTGGAGCAGCGATAACAGTAATGTAACGAATCCTCATTCGTATATGTTAGGAAATAATGTATTATTATGTTGACGCATATGTCTTGTGCACGCTCATTTTCGATATGCCTTGACTTTCATGTCTATCGTATAACATTCGTGCAATACGCAATTTCGTTTAGTCTCGTTTACTAATTAAATAACTACAAATCTCAAAATGTGCACCCATTAGGGATCTATCCGTTACATCGAGCATAACTCAAAGTCGGGTGACTCTCGCCACCCTTATTATATTGTTCAAATGAATATCCAAAATCTAAGGTATGATCGACAAGGTGGCAAGAGTCACCACTTGTGTCCGTTTAGAACAAAAAAGCGATTCCAAAGATAAGGGAACAATGAACGATTTTGAAAGATGTCGTTCGTAGAGGTTTCCCGTGCGTGCAGGTGAGTTCAAAAAGAAAAACGAACGGTCGAGACACTTGACGTCCCCCGACCAGCACGACGACTGAATCACCCAACAACTTATACCGGGAAACTCGGGACTGTCCGAGCACGCTCGGCTTTATCTACTCGCCGCAAAAGACAGCTGTGGCACGCCCGCGGCTGCAGCCGCTTACGAGATGTTGCAGTCCTCGGCATGGGAATCGCGTATCTGCTGCTTGGTCTTGCGGGAGGTGCGCCTGATGAGGCTGCGGCTGCGCGGCTTGCTCTTCACCTCCTCCGCGACGGCCACCACCGACGAGCCCTGCGCCGCGAGCACCTGCTTCGGGCTGCCCGGACTCGCGCTGCCGGCTCGCCCTGGACTCCCCGGCCTCGTGCTGCTGAAAAATCGTCCTCCAGTTATACACTTGCATAAATTCAATCACACTTCTCTCCTTCCCTGTATCCTTCGCCCGAGCCGTGCGCGTTTAATTTCAGTCTATAATGCACCCGCGGGATTCGGATTTCGAGTGCGGTTTACAAGCGATGCGTATATGCGATCAACCCGTGAAATGTCGGTAAGCGCTTTGCGCGTGCTTGATATTGACCATCCCTTTTCATTCTATCGCGAGTTTTTGTCGATCGTAATTGAATCGTTTCGGATTCGATTTGATTTGTCAAATTTTCCCAGATTTTTATGATTCAACGTGCACAGAACGTAGAACCATTTGTTTAGAGAGAGGTTTGAATTGATATTCCGTTGTATTTTTTAAACACTACATGAAATAGTCAGCTAATAACTGACAAAGTTTATTTAGAGTCCTATTACTGTATAAACAAATCAAGGATTTGTCATCGAATAATTTTCTCACGTGTCAGTATTCTTATAAAACAATGTGTTATCAATATTTGTGACACACATGACTAATTGCGACCTGAAAATTGCAATAAATTGCAGTGAGTGTTGACAGAATTAAGCTGTAAGAACATATAATTATTAGGGGCTGAATTTGCAATAAGTTTACCGATTTTTAGAAATTCCAGCATTAATATATCAACACGACATACTCTGAATTATTGAAGAACATAATTTTGCATTTGCCTTCATCTAAATTCTGATAATAAATATACATTATTCATAGAGGGAGTTTATCTGACAAAATAAACAATTGACAGATCAATTTAGGCAATTTAGGTAACTCATTGATAAATTTGCGGATCAGACAGGCCTATGAGATTGCGCCGGAATAAGAATTTATTCGCTGGTTTTTATTGAATGCGATCCGTCTTGATATATTTGAGAGATCAATCTTGATTTGGATTCCCTGCCCAATACCTCGTGCGACTTCATCTGCCGAGAACGACACGAAAAAAAGTAATCCAGATCCCCGTTTCCGCGGTACAGCAAACCGTCTGTGCATTATCTCTCTCGAGAATCACGACTGATTATGAAACAGCCGCGAGAACAACCGCGACAATAATTATTTGTGGAAAAATGCTGGAATGTTGTGTAATAAGCAAAAGAAGACTAACGTCGACCCGATAACAAGAAGCGGGGGCTCGAGGGCACCGGTCGCGGGGGGCGTCGGGCATCCCCCGAATGTCAATTGCGCAGAGCAGCGTAATTAGACGGCAGACGCGGAGCCCCGTGAAAGTGGTAATCGGCCCACGCGGTGCAGGCAAAGGCGAGCAAACTAACGTTATGTATGGGTATACGCGCAAGTAGTAAGAGGGAGCAAACCTGCGGGTGCCGTAGGCGGAGCAGCGCCTCCTGAGCCCGGTGTCGTCGGCCTCGCCGCTCGGGTTCTTGGGCACGATCCTCGACAGGGTGACGAAGCAGCGGAACACCTCCTTGATGTTGTAGTCGTCCTTGGCCGAGCACTCGATCACCTTGGCCCTGAGCTTGGGCAGCTCGCAGTACAGCCACTCGGACACGTCCTCGATCGGCACCTCCCGATGCGCCAGCGACAGGTCCAGCTTGTTGCCCGCTATCACGATCGGCACCTCCTGCACACACACGCACACCAGCCAATTCGAACGGCTAATATTTACCAGACCGCCACCACCAGTGCTTGCTCAGTTGATGCGCCCACAGCGAGTCCGCGCCGCGGCTTATTTTCCCGCCGCGCACCCAACTCGAGTACCCAGCTCTTACGTTATACATGTATATACAGAGGGAGAGAGATGTGACTTGCGAGCTAGCTAGCCCGAGACGAGCGATTCCCCGAAGATTCAATTTTATTTCGACAATCGGCCGAGGAAGTGAATCAATACTTGAAGCACTTTGACATATTTTAATTTTGCCAGTTGCGCGCGTATCCGTACTCAACGCCGACACGATACCTCGCGGAATAACCACAGGATGCGAATAATATATGTTTAACGCTCGAATCGCTACGTTATAAGAAGCAAATACCAGATAATGATGTGCTAAAAATACATCCAAATAATCTAGCTTAGAATTTCTTGACATGTAAGGTAGGTGTACCCAATATGCGCCAGGACCCAATATGCGCCACCCTTTGTATTTCATATATACGCGCGTCTAGAGCATCGCCGCGACACAGAATCTTGTCGACAATGCTAAATAATGAGGAAAGAAAACATTTTCACCGGTCGGGAACCCTTATACCAATTTGTTACAGCTCGTTTTATCTATTTTTTCGCCAATTTTCATTCTCGATCTAATTTCGCTCAGGTAAGTGCGAATTTTTTTAATACCCTTAAACTGGGCCAAAAGAATCGAGCGATATATCGTTCGATTCCTTGACATCCCATCTACATCATCCAATTTTTTTTTTCATCTTACACCCCTTTTATCAACCGTTTCAATAGTTCTTCGTTATTTTTATCAAATGTACCCAATATGCGCCACCCCTATTTTCTTGTTCCAGCTGCTACAATCAACCCATTCATGATAAATATCCGCCAAACATGGTCGAAAGAAAATTTAGTTCAAGCTCTGGAGCAGGTCAAGAAAGGTGAGATATCGCAGAGGATGGCTTCGACTATATATAAGATACCTCGTCGAACATTTAAACGATATGTCAAACAAAACATATCCCCGAAAAAGGAAAATAAGTCGACCATAAGTGTTAACGACAGTACAGAACGAAGAATTATGAAGTCGAAGTAACGCTTAGCAGATATTGGCTATCCTATAACGAAAAAAATCTTGAAGTTATGCGTTTATGAGTACTGTCTAGGAAAAAACATCAAACAGAATTTTTCTACCATCATGACAATAGCTAGTCCCAAATAGGCTCGGACATTTTTTAAATTGAACTCTTCCATTTCAGTGAGAACATCTCAATTATATTTAAAATTACACAAATAAGAATGTTCATCAATTTGAGAGATTAATATTGGAACTAGATGTTGCATAAGTTAATTTTGTTGATTTAAAAACAACGTTTTTTCATGAATTTCAACTGAAAACTTGATTTGATTTAGGTTGTTAGAAGTTCATATAATCTATGTACTATGGTTTAATCAAAGACAAAATGTATTTTTCAATAAAATTCTATCAGAAATATACTTTTTTGTTTGTATTTTATTCATTTCAGACATGCTTCATGCTTAAAATTGGATGAAAAGAAGTATTTTCAGGGTGGCGCCATATTGGGTACACTAAACATTTTTTCCCGAAATTTTTTTTTTTCAAAACGCTGTATCTTAATGTAGAACTGTTCAAATTGGATAAGACTTAGCTCATTTTGTAGGTATTGAGTAGACCTTTCATTTGACACCAATTATGTTGGAAAATATTCATTTGACGCTGTGTAAGTGACCTTTCTCTCTTAGGTGGCGCATATTGGGTACGGGTACCTTATATGTAGGAGCTTCTCTGCGCGGTGTCACCTCGCCAATGTAAACGAATTTTTTTTTTTACGAAAAAAAAAACAAAATGTACCCTCGCGTATATTTACCTGAAAATCGGCTCTCTGCTCCCTGACTTCCTCAAAGCAGCGTTTCACGCACTCGAAGCTCGCCAGCGAGCAGGTCGAGTATACGAGGAGAAAGGCGTGGGCTGTAGCTATGCTCAGCCGACGCATTGCCGGGAATTGCTGGTCACCTGTTTTGAATGAGGCGTTTGTTACTCTTTTTACTCTCGTAAATTAAAGTCCCCTCGTGACACTGAAGTCGCAGTGAAAGGTTGCCTTTCACTCCAAAAGCAATTTCGCTTAGTCGAAAACACGTGAATTAAATTTTGTTTGCAACCTTATGGACTGATAAAAACAATTTTAATGAGAAAACTGGGCCTGTGTTCGCTCGTTCAATTCATTTGTCCTTATCCGAAAGAGTAGCTGTGCCCATCTGTATACAGCTGGAGTGGATGATTAATGTTTAAATCACCATTAGGCGAATAAAACACATCCATGATCAGAAAGAGAAATAGAGCGAACGATTCATATATTCCATGTGCGGCATATCTCATCGTGCGTTAAAAATTGCATTGTCTATAGATAAAATCTTCCCCCGCCGTATAGATCGAATCTCCCGAGCCCAACAGTAAAGAAAACGAGCGCCGACTCACCTGCGGTATCGAGCAGGTCGACCTTGAGGGTAAGGGTGCCGAGGATGCACTCGCGGGAGTAGAGGTCCTCGACGGTGGCCCGGTACTTGTCACTGAAGCCCTGGCCGAGCAGCCGGCGGATTATTGCGCTTTTGCCGACGCTCGCCCCGCCCAGAACCACCAGCCGGATCCTCTCGTAGTCCGCCATCTCGGCCTCTCTTTTCCCCTGGATCAGTTTAATTGATTTGATGGCTATTATTGGCCGAAACGTGCTTTTCTTCAATCTAGTGTATATAGC
Organism: Aphelinus atriplicis; assembly: GCA_020882685.1. Classification (NCBI taxonomy): domain Eukaryota; kingdom Metazoa; phylum Arthropoda; class Insecta; order Hymenoptera; family Aphelinidae; genus Aphelinus; species Aphelinus atriplicis. Next base: position 17,683,497 of record CM037076.1, on the reverse strand, counting down.
GCCTCGCATCGGTAAACGTATATTCATTTTTAGAAATTTGAAAAAGTTGCTCAATGGAATCGGGACTATAATATGGCAGTTTGACTTTTATTGAAAGAATCTGAATATTCATCCGTGTAGTGTGAAATTATTATTGTTCAAATCGTACTCAATCTTTTGCTAGTATATAGAATATTATAGTATATGCGAAAAATTGGAGATTCGTGAGATGAAAACGTAAATGTGTCAAAAAAATCACAGTCGAGTAGATTTTCTGGTGTTAGATGTTATATATTAGATTACTGAATATCAGTAATCGCCGTGACTTTATGTATTAAAAAAATTGGAAACTTGTGTTATTCTTTTTATTTTCATTTCCAGAAGAAATTTTATCGTTCAAAGATTCTCTCGAAATAAAGGGATTATAGATGAATTTCTTATGGAAGTGAGTTTTATGGAGGTTAGTTCTTTCGTTCCACACAATACATACTGATTTGAGCTAATGAAATGTAGGTAAAAAATTATCTAAAAAAAGTTCTATCAAAATATCCAAATAGTCGTTCGTTCTGACATAAACAAGAGAGTTTATGATAACATAAAGAGCTCTCCAAAGACCCGCGGGGGTGATCGCGCGATACGCCTTTAATCGAAGAGCCTCTTAATAGCTCATCAGCAGACGATGTGTTTCGAGTATAAAAATACGAGATCCGTATATATAGCGATCGAGTTTAGTATGTACATCTTGTTGCGAAACTTGATGAAAAATCAACCATTAATATTCACTCAATACAGTCTTCTCATTTTCCTTACTCTAAGATGAAATTAAACCAAAATCACGTACGAGAAATGTGGCTCGTCTCGTTCGAGTATATATACAGCTAACAAGTATTCATAAAAATTTTGATAATCTCGACGGAGAAGTCGAGCATAATATTGCAGTGAAAAGTGTTCATGAAATTTTCATGATCCAGTCTCGATGCTCGTGCACTTAGCTCGAATCGATCTCGCCTCTGGGCTGGTTCAAATTTTACACGTTAATACTGCGTTAAATTTCAATCTAGTTTGAATCTGTACAAAGCGAAGTTCGCTTGAATTTCGGCTCAGTTTCCCTTTACTCTTGTTGATATGCCCCGAACAATTAAGCGTGCTATTATCAATTTAAGCACGCTCAGTGTTGTCAATTAGCCGCATATACAAGTTTGATCCAACTAGAAATCTGTCCGAAATCACTCATTACGCATACAATATATTCCACGATCCCATTCGTATTTCCCTCGACCATAAAACTTCACCGATTGCCAAAATAATCGGAACCTCACCGTTGATCGACGGGACCGTCGTCGAGGTTGGCTAGCTGGAAGAAGAGGTTGTTTTCTCAGAGAGTCCGGATCATCTGGCCGCCATCGTCCCCTTACTCGTTGAAATTATCTTTATCGTCGCAGCCTTATTACGACGTGGACATTTTGGGTCTCGCCAAAGCCCCCCTCGGGACAAAAAATACCGTCGTCAATCGCTCGAGCTCATGCCTCCCCCTGCTTCTTATCGCGCACGCGACTCCGTTAATTTCCGGGCTGTTTGGGGACACGTCAAACGGATTACTTTCACGCCTCCTCCGCTGAGATGAGGAGTTTTATTTTTCGTCGAGGCTGAACCGATTGGAGTCTATATATTGTTTTATGGATGGTTGGGTCCTCAATGGCCGAGAGACTTGCTGAAGTAAGATTTCGACGTGTAGTCTGTTCAATGTTTCACATTTTCTTATCCTGAAACAAAAATAAAAAATGCTCATTAGTTTGATAGTTCTTGTACTTTGTTGGATGTTATTCGTCATATTTTCTCATAAAAATAATAGAATTTTTAACATGAATTATTACGTTCTTGGGAATTTTATTTCGAAACAATGTTTACTGAAAATTTATTCAATTGCAGTTAAACTTCATTAGATGAAGGGAAATACAAACTTTGATCAATTTCAGAAAATACTCAATCAGATATTCTATGAAGTAAAACATTTTCGATGTTTTGTCAATACATCAGTTTCAAATGATGTATAACGAAAGCAAATATCATCGATGAATAAGTTCCAATAAACTAAACAAAAATATATCTGAATATGAAAAATCGGTCGGACGTATTAATAAAAAACAATACTACGATCCTATGTCGATACTCTTTCCAAGTATGAAATTTTTCTAAAAATTCTAAATGTTTCTTTTATCCATTTCCAACGAATGAATCTATTTTCATCCGAGTCAGTTTGAAATTACGGGCTTGACATAATAATCACTTGGTATATACAATGTAATTATACCAAATTTTAATCGAATGTCACTTCGACTTTACATCGCAATCAAAAGTTGTGAATGACGCTTCATTAGAAGAACAGGCAGTTACCGCACAAATAGTACAGGTGAACACGAGCCGCACTAATTTAACGGAAAACAAAAGTGTCATTCGTTAGCAAAGGCTACAACGACATTCATTATATTTCCTCATCCGAGCAATACAAGATGCCATGCAAGGTTTGGAAATTGAGGGCTGCGCTGACCTTGAACTGTGCGAGTCCTTTCAGCAAACGCGAGCTCGTGTTCAAATCTGATGCCGGTGCAATTTCGCGTCAATAATCGTTTTGATTGTTCGTAGTTGATTATTGTGAATAATCAATTGCTTACTATATTTTTACAGTTATTTGTTTGAGAAAATTACTTTTTCACCTCTGCACCTATCACGCTTTTTTTTACTCAATCAAATCAGAGCGCATATACTATTGTTTTTCAAAATAAAGATAAACAGTGTCGCATGATTGCAAGAAATAAATGCAGAGGTAAGAGACATTCTTCTAGATAGTCGCAATCTATCCATTTGTTTACGCTCCCATACTCCCGTCACGCCACAAATTCTATCCGCCAGGCGGCGAAAATGACTCTCGACAACACTCCAAACGCTGATATATTATTTCATTGCCGTTCACAAAGTTATTTTCAATTTCATCTTGTTCTCAGTAATAGACTAAACTTCCATCATAATCCTCGTATATGTATTCATTCGAACAAGTGCGAAAATTTGAGGATATGATAAAAATTTGCCGTGCGAAAGTGTTTCTCGCAAGTGGTGCGTTTACGCTACAGTAAGCTTATAAGAGCGAGGCGTGCGATCCCGAATCAGGTGGTCCGATGCTACTCAGCTGTTACAAACCAGTGGAGCTGTACTTGCGCACAGATTCTCCTTTGTCCATTGCTATCGGAGGATAGCGGCGACCTCCGTCTTGGCAGACGTTCGTGAGTAAGTAGGTACTCCCCCCAACAAGTTTACGGAGGATTGACGGAGGAAATGGTGGAAATGGTGGAAATGGTGGGAAAGGAGGGGAGACGATGGGAGGGGGAGGAGGCGGGGGCGAGGGGGGTGTCCCTTGCCGCACACACACACGCATAAGCACACACACACAAGCTTCGAGGGCGGTAGAGGAACCAGTGAAAGCGGATGATCCGAGGCGGAAAATCGTCTTTACCGATGCTGATGGTCGGAGTTCGGAACCAAGTGCGGCGTCAATGACGAGCGGGTTGTGCTACCTGTAGGCTGTAGTAGCGCCTATGACCATATTTTTCTTTTAAATCTTCCTATTTGGCAATTGATAATTCTGACAATATACACACGTTGAATACCATAAGTTGACACTTTTAGAAACTGTTACTTAAAAATTGATTTATCTATCGTATACTAACATAATATAAACTAATGTCCTTAAATTCACATTTTTTTTTATATAGCCGTTAAATTTATCATTGTAGAATACACGCACTAGGCGTATAAGGTTGGATCCACTTGATTACCTTACTGACGAGTCCTGTCAGGTGGATCTAGGACGGAACGCATATTTCTTATACATACTTTCTTTCTTCCTAATACTAACCAAATTTAACATACACATTATATGTACACTATATATATTATTTATATGTACTTGTACAAAAGGTAAAGATTATTTTTCAATAATCTTATAAAATCTTGTTACCAAGCTGCATTAGTCTCTTGGGCAAGCTAGTTTGATTATAAGAATCAACTAGGAAGTTATCTCTGTATTGCTGATAGAATCAGTGAAATTAATGCAATTATTTTTGTTGGGTGAATTATTGACGTAAACTGCTGAATTCGCTGATGCGAGAAGATAGTCGATCTTAGTTCAACACAATAGATATTCGAAACCTATATGTTCTCCGATACTTTCAACTTATTCAAGACAATGAAAACGATCGACTTCCAGTTTCATAAGAAGGCTTCTTTTTCGTTACAACTTCAGCCGGGGCAATCTTAGCTCGTTGTTGGGATGGAAAACGGTGTCGGTATCCGAAACTCTGATAGATTCTCGAATAAAGTACGATGGAGTGAAAGCTCAATTTACCTAGAAAATTTCCAACTTGCGAACCGATGATGAAACTCGCTGCGCAAGCATTTGGATTCCGGTATCGATGCCGCACGTTTTCGATAAGAGCTATATGGAATATTATTGAAATCCTACGTATATCCTTGCTGAATGTGAGATTTTTGCGGGTTTGGAAGAGCATAGCAAGCAATTCGACGTTTGCGTTGCGAACATGAGAGCCGGCTATATAATGTTGTTTCACATGGAGAAAACAATATTTTTTTTTCCAATAAAAATCACATGAAATCACAATATTCAATAACGTTGACCGTCAACAGTTGTATAAATGTTATTCACAGAATTTATCCGGATTTTCCACTGGCGCGTCGATTTAAATCACATATACCCGACGCAATGCAATAATTGGGCGATCTAACGAGGGCGAGCGAGAGTGATATTCAATGGGAACGACTGGGTGGAAAATAATTGCCTCGGATTTGCCCGCCAGTAGCTTAAACTATTGGGAAAAGAAATGAACGATATCACGGCCTCAAATCGCGGAAAAATTCGTTAACAACTGGTTTTATACGTGGTCGACGTGCTCGTCCCAATCGGACCAATTATAACCTGTAATTAGCCGGTTTATCCAAGCCAAAATATCTCTTCACATGATTTTCACACCTCGTACTTTTCATCTACACGCTCGAATAGAGAGAGGGAGATAGAGTGGGAGAGAGAGATAGGCGAGAGCTTCCGGGTCAGCGAAATAATTGCTTGGCTTTCCAGCCTGAACGTGAAATGAAAGTTTCCGGCACGGGCTTTAATGAATATTAACGAGGGCCGATGTTAACGCGCGACGAGATTGGCGCGAGAGCCAGTTCAAGTCGGCATTGTCAACACGTGCTATGACATTGTCCAATGATCTGTTTACATCACTTCGATCCTTTCGGCTTCCAATCGGCACTGCTATTATGCGATGCTTGAAATACGAATTTTATATCACGAAAGTTGTATAGTGCGCTATACAAGTTTCACGATTGCGATCATGATGCTGCATGATTGTAATAAGAATCTTTCGGATGTTGGGAGAAAATTTATTCTTCATAATATGGTCCCATCTTCAATTATTGTTTAAAGAATTTATACTACAACGAATAATACATATACTATTCAAAGATATAGTATGAATGAGCTTTTACAATGTAATTTACGCTATACAACTTTTTTTATAAATTTTTCACATTCTGCAGTATTTATACTCATTCGAATTATATTTCAAATATAATTTCGTGTTTATCAGATTTTGTATTACTCATGCAATGCTATTGTTGAATTTGATACTTTAGTTGTTTTCGAAAAATGCCCTGACAGAAACGAATACATACTAATATTCGATTGTATACATGTCTCGAGATAAATCCTTTCTCATGAATTTCTCTTTAGTTTTTTTAACTTTACAAGTGCTAAAAAGCGTGTGATACAAGTTCCCTAGACCGATGATTCTGTAACCTCAATAATTTCATTGAAAATTCACTTGCAATTTACATTATTACCTAAAACAAACCTATGTCAAAAGTTTCAGGTTTTTTGCTTGTTATTACCCAATATTGAGTTATAAAATATTAATGTGTCATCATTCCACAGCCGACAGACAGGCACAAAGAGTGAATTGATTGTATCGGTGGTCCTCAGACTACTACATTCCAATGCAAGATAAAAGCTCCCACACAGTAATATGGCACTTTAATTTCCTATAAAAAATCGAAATTATGTAGTTAACGAAAGAAGTCTTCAGGAAATGATGATGTCCGAGAACATTATGAAGCATAAGTACTTTTTCCTTTAAATAAAATATGACAAAAATGTATGAGCATGTGAGAAACAAGCTGATGTTCATTGAGGCAACGTATACGACAATTTGGCAAAGATTACTTGAAAACAAGAGGAAAAATGCTTGGGAAGCGGGGAAAAATAATTGGTTTGCGCGCTTATCGAGTATAGCATGATCAGGCTGGTGCAGCCGCCGATGCGAGCTCGCGGATAACAAGTTGCTGCAGGGCTGCGTGACGCAACCGCGAAGTAAGCACGGTTGTCCGCGGCCCCAGTAAGCTCTCATAGGGCGGCTATAGCCCGGCGCAAGCTCGATTTATCGTGCGGCTCCTTCCGGCCCCGCGCGAGCTTCCGTAACCGGAGACAATGGTCCGCGCGTCGAGATTAATCGAAGGCGAAACGCCGGTGTAGCCGCGCGTTTAGTGGGCGTATGTACATTTAGGACGCGGTCATGCACCGCCGAGCACTCAAGTCCAGATATTGCTTCCTCCGCCGTGGGATTATTTGCCGCGCGTTGTAATATCGTCGCGGATAATCAGTTGGGGATTTCACGTTCCGGAATCATCGTTTGCAAGTGATTTTTCAAAATTGTCCGGCTGAACTTGCGTAGCCATACATGTATAATGTGAGCCATACATGTATAGCGTGAGGGGGGGGGGAGCGATGACTCTCATTTTTTTTTAGGGAAACTTATTTTTCACCGTCGGTCCTTGCGTATCGGTGGAATAGAGGATAATTCGTTGTGTGGTGTGCTCCGAGAAGTTCTCAAAGGTCGGAGAAATGAATAATATAAGGTTTCCTTGAAAATGAATTTGACTGGAGAGTATTTTATCTTCCGAGAAACATTTTTAGGGCCCGAAAGAAATTTCAAATTCGCGGTTCTTTTTTCTTCAAAACATTGTGCCCACATCAGAATATTATTGAGTTAATTATGAAAGTGATTTTTGATGTTATTCATATAGAATTTACGTATACGTACACGATGAACAGACTATATATACACACACTGTAATCAACGATGATTTCTTTAAATTGATTATTGGCAATACTGCAAATGAAGTTCCCCAACAATAGTATTTGAACCGTTTATTGACATTCTATACGTTACGATACAAGGACATTGCGAGAGCACTCGTATGCAATTTCAAATATTTTATCTCTATTCTTCCTTTATAAACCTTTGGGGAGCATATTTCGAAATAAAAAGTAGAACTGTTCTGACTCCAGCAGAGTCGATAGCACTTCTGATCCGTTGTGGAGTATACTGAACAACTTTGAGTGTCAAATTCTTACGTAAGAACTTTTCATAACCGGGTTAAGCTTTCAAAAAATTCAAGTTTTCAAAAAAAATCTGCTGAATTGTTCAAATCACACTCCGCAAATTCGATGGTTGGTGAATTATTTTAATTCCGTAAGAAATGAATGAATTAGTTTTTAGATGAATGTATGAACAGATAGTTTATCTTTCTTACAATATTAATAGCAAGAAACTGCAACCACCTGCATTGTCAGAAAAATACATGTTGAATTGATTTCTTAATTTAAAAAAATATTCTCTAAAACCAATCCCCTAAACTGTTTCATTTTTTATTTGATTATTCTTCCATAGAATCACTATCTTATACTAATACTAATATTGTTCAAGCACGGGAGAGGGGGTCGCTCCTTTCTCCTTGCTTAATTTTCCAACTCTCCGTCTTTCATTTTAAAGGCATCGTAGCATTTTAAAATTCGCTCAAGTAACGCAGAGCACTCTTTATATTAAAAAGCTCACCCCAGGCTATACTATTACAGCCGTGGCTCGCGCCGTTCATACTTTTTTCTGTAGCAACTCGCGCTTGCAATTATTTTTTTTTTTAAGTAAAACAGAGGAAACATAATCAGAAGCATAGAGATATGTTCTCGTGTGTGCCATTTCGCGATAACGTATAAAGCCCAGTATCAAGGGAATTTTCTTAAAAATCATCAACCCGGATTATGAAAAAACTCGAACGACGCCGTGATTAATGTTTCCCAATTTCATCCAAATTGGTCGATCTCTAGTCAATAACATATAAACATACTTACATACTTATTCCTACCAGTCTTTTCTTTTTCAAAAAGAAAGATATTTCTATCCTGTATCGTGCTGAATTATGAGTTAACTTTGAAAGTTCATTAATTTTTCATAAGGAGTTTTTATTGTTTTATTCACTGAAAATAACTTTGCTCCTCATTTGACAGCTAAGAAAATGCTTCAAATATTTATGTAAACGTCTATTATTCCTCAAAAGACGATTGCAATCGTCCTATAAAATTGGATCTACAGCAAAGCTTTCGTATACGCGTCAACTCATAAATGGGAATTGGGAAGCGATCGGGTGATTTGAATCAGAAGATGACAGTCAAGAAATAGGATTCAAAGAAAAGATGTCAAAGGGTCGGAGTTATAATATGAAGTGAAAGAAGTCAGAAAGAGTAAAGTAGAAAGATTTTCAGTCGAAAAATGAGGTGCATGAAACGGAAATCAGAGATTACGAGTCAATAGATATCAACAAGTGCAGTCAAGGAACACGAATTTAGAGGCCCGAAAATTATAGCCAAGAATCCCGAAAATACTTCTGATTAAAATCGTTCGATCTTTTCAAATGAATTATACATATAAAAACAGGATGTAATCAATTAGCGGTCACATTCGAATTTCGGGTGGGAAATGCACACACCCGGGATAGTTTCAGGTCGACAGTCGATCTCCTTTGCGCGTAACACGCCACGAGTGACATCTGCGGGCATTGTCATGGTATATATATCGCATGAAGTGCGCGGATCCTGTTATGTGCTTCCACACAAAAGGTCCCGCGATCGACAGCCGAAGAAAGGCATTCACGCCTCGAGAGATGGATGGTGAATTTCGTTGGGGTGAAGGCTCGTGAGGGGCTTTCGTCTCATTTGAGAATCGACCGGGCTGGTTTAGCTTGGTTGAAAGGGATTGATGGGCACGTAATGTAGGTGGGAATATAAGGTCTGCTTAATTGCGAGCAAAACAAGGCCATGTATTTTTTACTAACGAGGGGAGCGCGGCACAACCTTGGGGCAACGATCATCATGGAACTCAGTGAGACACCCTAATAGCTTCTACACACAGCCGTGAGGTGTAACGTTTCGATTTCCCGCAGATATTCTGTCAATTCGTCCGCGTCTTATGCGCTCACAGTACGTCTACATCCACGGCTCCCTCTATATATACAGATATACTGTTGATGCATGAAATCAATCATAATGATTGGCAGAATATCTCCGGGAAATCGAGACGTTACACTGAATGGGTGGAAATATAAGCTATCAGGATAGCCGAAAACCACCTCATAAAGCTCCATCGTGATCGGTGAGCCAAAGGTTGTGTAATCTTATAGTCACTCCGATATATTTCACATATTCACCGGGTAATTTGGATTTTACATGATTTTTTGAATGATTCTTGACGAGCGTTCGTCTTTTTGACATTCGAATTTTTCGATCGACTCATACGCCAGACAAAAGGATTATATTTCCCAACAAAAGACCATCACGAATGCCATCCGAGAACGATTAACAGAGTAAATGAAATGGCCCTCTCGATTATTATCTCAAGGTCTGTACAATAGTTCGTGACGAACTGCCAAACTGGATTCGCGGCCCTGCCTCTAAAACTTGGCGCAGATTGATGGTCGGCCATCGTTCCGAGCCATGGGTCATTCTTATATTAACTGTACGTGGGGTCAGAGTCTCGAGCATTCGAGAAAATCCCGAAATTGAACTAATTAATCACGGTCGCACGAGCAGTGATTAATTTATACGATGACTGCCTCCGAGGGCCACGGACAAGTTCGACTCTGCCATGTGTGACTCCTAATTATGAGGAGCTCGCAATGACGCGCGCTCATCAATCCACTTCGCCACTTTCGAATCACCGGTGATCATCCCGCGCGCGAATAATCAGCCGACAACGAGACTGACGCATTGTTTGATTAATATTTCCTGTGGTTAGTTTGAAAAAAAAATTGGTTCAAATGATTCTGCATGCGCTTAAAAATCTTGTCAAAATAAATTTCTGCACAGTCGAGTGCTGTGAATTTGGGACTGTTGCACTAGTAAAACAATAAAGGCCTGCCTCGTGTGAGATAATCGTTCTTCGACGCATATTTTTTCAAGCTACTTTGAAACTTTACGTAGAAAACTTTGTGTACAAAAGTTACGATTCATCTGAACCCCGCGAAGGATGTACGGTAGTAATCGTATAGAATGATTGTTTATGTGTTTAGCGTTTTAGTATGTAAAACACCGATACTGAACAAACTTCGCGGCAAACTACGGATTTTAAAAAGAAGTTACAGGTTGAATACGCGAATTCATACGGTTGTCTGAAAAAAATGATTATCTTTTTTTTTTATATAAAAAGAAGAAGATTGGTATGTTTTGGAAAATTGATATGAATAATCAACGTGTCACATTGTTTCCTGTGACTCAATGAATTTCTGTTGAATTACGTGTTTCCCAATAATATTTACAAAAACATGAAAAATGATTCGGTATTATAATTCACTGAAATCCAATGCTCGAGTTGGCGCTTATGTTGGCGCTTATTTTTCGCCCGCTCGCAGTACCTACGTGTTTTAAATTGGCATCCGTGTGTACCTATCCCGATGGAAAAGTCACGATTTGTAAACATACTTCTTTTCAATGCGAATGATGAGTCCTCGCACTGAAGAACCAAACTGAGAAGATAGATGGTTGAAGCCAGAAATAGAAACGATAGCGGAGGCGAGGGAGGCTTTGACCACACGGCTGAACGTCATGAACTTATTCCATCAGGAGAGGAGGATATGCGGAAAAATAAACGTATTGAATTCGTCATCCGTCAACTGGTGCGTGGTCGTCGGTGCCTACGTAACGGTTTGACGTAGAAACATACAGGAGTCTCGTGTTCCTCAAAGTTGTGCTTTCGAGCTCGCATTGGACGACATTTGATCGTTTATCTATAACGGTTGCATTTCAATCTCGATCTGCAATGTACTCCCAATCTCTCGCATTTATCCGAAAATCAGAGAATTCATGAGTTGAATTTTCAACTCGTAATATTGAGAGATTAGATAGAAAGAGTCAACAATGTATTTGTTCCAAAATAATCATATGAGTATCAAATACGATGTATTGCGCGAGAGACGCCGAATTTTCTCTGTATAGGTGCAGTTTTTGTGCAGTACAAGGAAGTGCATCTGTATGTACATCAATATAAAAATGGTTCTGCACGGAAACGCGATTTCCATTCATAATTCCCAGTGAACGGTAAAGCTTGCGGGAAAAGTAGTGCGATCAATAGCTGGTCGGACGATGGATGTGCTCAGTCTCAAGTTGCACGAGACTGTTTCTGATTGTTATCTCACTTTATTCATTAAATACTTATTTTATAGCTGTTTGTTCTTAACAACACGTGTAGTATCTCTAATCACGTTCCGTGTAAAATTTTCAAACATTTCGATTAAGAAGAAATAAAATTCATGTCACTGTGCATAATTCATGAGTACGGTGAGCCCAATGAGAGTCGGTACCAAATACGAGCCAGCCTTTCTATTTCACATACGTACGGACGTCTAGAGCAGGGTTGCGACGTGTAGCATAGAACAATGGCGAAAGAAAATATTTTGGTTGCGAGCATTTACACCAGGTTGTCATAAGTCACTTCCTGCATTTTTTCAGTAATTCCGCCTTTCATCCAATTTTACTCTGGTGAGTGAGCACATTTTTTATACACTTTGGTTGGACTATAGGTCGAAGGAAATTTGATTCCAGAGCATTTCACCGTTATCATTCAATTTTATTTTCATGGTACGTTTTAGCAATCTTCTCTATAGATTTCCATTTTTTTGCCGAGTTAACCCAATAACGACCATCTCCCTTCCATCCTTTGAGTTATCGACTTTCTCTCGATTTCACAAATCTAAAGACAAAAAATATGCTTCTTTGAAAAGGCTGTTTCTCAGTGTAGAAAAGTTCAAATCCGATGTAGCTTATCGGCTTATTTTGAAGGTCTTATGCGAGCCCGTTTTCTTCCTAGGGGTTATCCTCACAATAACATGTACATATTCATGCCCAAATCTTTGATTTACCACACGCGATGTTCGAAAATTCACATTAAGCGCAATGTAGTAATGCTGGAATTAGGTGGCTCTTATTGGGCACCCACTCAGATTCGTCTCGCCGGAAAAGTAATGATTTTTTGGAAAGTGCAATTTCCCTTCAACGCGGCTTAACTTCCTTTGAAGGTATTAATTAGACCTTTCATTTAATCCAGCAGCGTTGGGAAATCCGCGTTCAAAGCGATATAGTGACTGCAGTTCGCACTTAGGTGGCTCTCATTGGGCGCACCTGACTTATATTCATTATCAGAAACATTTAATTACTTATAGTATTAAGAGGATAAAAAAAATATGCCCTCACTAGTTGAATTGTCAATCGAATGCCCGTACCGAATGCTAATTCATTATTCAAACTGAGATGTATATCTCACTCGGTCAATGGATAGACTCTAGCCATGAGAAAAAAAAGTTCAAGCCAAATAACTTGGACGAGTGGGAATAGTGATGCGCGAAGTTCTCGGAAACACGAAGACGGCGAATACGTTCGCATGGCGTAATTCCTTCGGATCCCCTGAAATTGGCGTAAAGCCCTGCAAATTTTAACCCGGCTATATATCGCAGAGAAACGCGAGATGATGCACGACGACAATCCATTCCAGGCCATCTCACGCATGACGCACACGTGTTTCCTTCGAGTCGTTCTCGGATTGGGATGATTTAGCGCTTGAATAACTTTTAATGAGATAATGTTTTTCACGATAGATTGATACGTGAATTATGCAGCGATGTTGACAAAAACGACTTTTTCCACGATCTTTTGCTACGCGATAATGATAGGGAAATTACGCGATATAACAATCATCAAAAATAGTTTATAAAGACACATGGACTCACGAGCATGTTCGTATATACTACGTATGTCAACTTGACGTACACTGAAAACTTTTTTAGTTTATTTGTTTGGATCACTTTATAGGTGATACTCTGACATGAAAATGTTGTATACGAGGATGGATGCTGCAGTTTCAAAATCATAAAAGAGTCTTTGTGGCTGACGTTGAGATCACCCGCATGTATGTATTAACTCGTAACAGGCCAACACAAAACCCGAGTTATATTACTGTAACTAACGAACTTTGTTTGTGCGCAAATATTCTCATGGGCAATCTCTGTTATGATGGTATAAATTAAAATGTAAGCACGTATATTATTGAAAAGCAACGAAATAGTTCTGAATAATAACCGGTTTTTGGCATCGACTTGAACATTGACCTTAGATCATGTATTAAATCAAGAGATCGAAGCCAACATTGGTTGATTGTAAACCTTTTTAATGAGAAATGTTACTAAGTATAAATAGTACTCAATCATTTCTTATAATATCAAATGTTCTATTCACCAATGCATCCTAATGGAATGACGAGAGAACGTACACATTTAGATTTTATCAAAACACCCCGTGTATTAGTCTAGTCATGCAGGAAGAGTCATGTGAATACTTTTATCAATAGCCACCCATCGCAAGTGACATCAATTTGAAATATTGCCATTCTAAAATTCAAGCCTTGACTTTTGCTGAGGATTATTATCTTGAATTGATTCGTTTACCGTTCACTAATTATGTATTTAACATTTGTTTCAAGAAACATAATTGATTACAGTTTTAATTTTTTATGGAACCCAAATTTATTTAAACGATAGAATCGTACTGAATACGTTGTGGGCTGGTTAAAATTCTATGAGCGTATCAGAAGACATACATGTACGAAAGACGAGCGTAACAGTTAAACTCCTCATTGGATTATGCAGCGCGTGAAGCTCCAAATTAGCTGCTGAAAGACTAAAACTTATTAGAGTCCAAATTTGGCTCTAATTGCCATTCCCATGTCAATTAATTGTGAGGTCCCTTAGTCCGCTCCAACAGCAGCTCTGTATCATGCGCGGCGCAAGTTGAACGAAATGTATTCATACGCGCCTCGTAAATAATACGTAACCCGCGAAGATTACGCGAAAGTCGAGCGAAACTGTATTATCATGATCGCTCTTTTGATTAATTGAATCATTGATCGCATTCTCGCCTCGAATATTATTATTCGGATATTCATCGGCTGATTGGGTGAGGGTTTCATTTGTGCCGTCGTATATGCAATTTGCGTCGGAAGAATGTTCGTCCGTATTCCCGAAAACATTGAATTTTCAATTACTCGCTTTCTAGGATTGATAGTGTCAACTAGTTTATCGAGCTCATGAAAATTTAATGATTTGACTTCGTCAATTCGCATGAATTACATCTCAGAATGAGAGCTGATTCGGATCGAATTCTATTGTCTCCAGAATCAGACATTTTAGAATATTTGAATCTCTTTCATCGTCATATTTTAGGGATGTATGATGTATGATACTATATAGTATAATTAAATGCTTGAATTTCATTTGTATTATACTCATCTTCCGAAAATAATTGAGAGCGTATATTGGAAAGTAAAAATGGCTCAAGATGTACGCAATAAATTCCACATTCCCCCAATTCATTCGAGATCTGTTTCGTATGAAAAATATCATTGAAAATCTTCTCGCACTGCAAGAGTGAGCGATGAAAAATAAATAGCCACCTCTGTATACATTCAGTGAAAATAGAAATTATTTCGGCTGCTGCTCGTTTGCGTATTATAAATGTACTTCGGGTGGAAACTCTTTCATTAATTTCGAAGAAAAGGAGTTCATTATACAATCATAACTCATTTATTTCTGATAACACTTGCTCCAAAAAAAATTCTAGATGAAGATTACAAATAAAATCTAGATTAAATACTGACTCACCCAATTATGTAGTTCAGGTTATTGTGTATTTGCGCAGAAAAGGTTACGTTATGCTAATACAAGGAAGAACATTAAAAGCATATGCATATCTTTAGTGGATGTTTGGAAACCTCTCGTTATGCCTTCGTTCTTCTCAAATTCAAACAACGTCAAGTAACTTTCAAGTTAGCAAGAAACATTCTCCATTCATTTGAAGGCATGGAACATGTAATCGATGGTTTTAACGCAAAAATGGAGTGATAAACAAATTATATTTTCTAAACAGAAATCCTTTTCTTTTCGTGTTTATACTTCATTGTGAAATATAAAAATAATAAAAAATGGATGTTCGATGCCGAGGTATGATTATAAGCGAAGACTATACATTAAAACAGGTTTGGTAAAAATCACGGTAAAAATACAGGACCCGGAGACTGTGGTATCCCCTTGTTAGTTGTAGACAATAGTTGCCATGGTCACGAACATTTATGGTTATAAAAATGTATATTTCAATACTCATCTTGAAAAATCGGTACACGTACAAAACGTGTTTATCGCACTCTCTTGGTTTGTATGGGCAACTAATTCATACTCGGGTGAGAATATTACCTGATGTGGTGCCCCATCTTAGAAAATTACTACCAAATGATCTGGTGATATTCTTTCTCTCAAAATTTGCCCAAACTTCCGAAATATCTAGGTAAATCAAGTCCATAACTTTTCAAAGATAATTGGACTCATATCACTGTACCTACCACAGTGTACCGGTAGGTAGTTTGCTGAGTCCCAGAAATTCGATAAAGAGATTTTGCACTCTTAGAAGTTTTCTCATAAGCTCATATACGAACGTCCGTACCGACATCTTTCACTGAGTATCGAATAAATTGAAGATTGAATTAAGGGGGGGGGGTCGTGTAAATACTGAGTATTTCATGGCAATTTAGGCAATCAAGCAAAGTGTTTCCAATCGTATTTTGAGTAATGGCAAAATCATTGATTAACTTGAAGGAGATTTAGGCAGTCACTGGAAGACCATCGGAATACCATTGATATAGCTCGTACGGTTTATGACGAAGGTGATTCGATTTGTGTAACGTTATTTGGGATCGCATTAAATCAAAGAGGATATATTTTTTTCTTTTGTTCAAATCGCTCTCTAATCACTTAATTCAATCATTGCTTGAATCGAACTTTATTCTGTGTAAACTACTTATTAAATGCAGTAGGAATTTATTTTTAAAGGACAGATAACAGTTGGGCAATGTTTATATTGATTAGTATGTGAAGAGATTGTTCTTCAAACCCAATAATTTGAATAAATTAGTTAAATTGGGGAGATTATTATTTTGGTATAGGGTGCAACTCGCGCCCATGGGTATGGACCCTCGGCCCCATCCATGGGCCCTTGATATGAATAGATATATTGAAGAGTTCTATATCGAATATCACACAACGCAGTAACTTCTGAACTCTGTTGAAAAGAAAAAAATACTTCTGATATTCATGATCTATTTTGCTTGGTTCTTATTCCCTTAATTCCCGCGTTGGATTTACTCGAGGTAATCCTCAGCCCTGCTGTTAAACTGAGATAACGTAGGCGTCTTATCCAAAGTGCTACTAGTCTCTTACTCACTGCAGAGCACGAATATGTAAATACGTCGCGAAAGAGCCATAGAAAGCGAATCAAAATGAAAAGCTAGAAGATGATGCAGCAATACGCTTTTTACGTCGCACCTTTTACCCATTACCCCCACTATCTATTTTTCCTCCTTTAGACTCTTAATCCAAAACGGCTTGGGAAAGACTTTTAATCCGGCTCACAGGCTGGACGAAGCATCTTGAGATTTTCACCCTTCGCTCAGTTCAAGTTGTCACCCCATCTCTCCTCTTTCTCTCTCTCTCTCTCTCTTCTCCCGGTTTCCCCTTCCTTTTCCCCTGAAGGCCGTGCGTGAGAAAACGAGTCGGAAACGCAGTGCAAACCTAATTAAGCCACAAGACTCAAAGAAGGAAAGAAAAATTGCGAAATGAAAAAAATATGGAGCAAGGTCACTGGGAGCGTCCCATTCGAGCTTGGCAACACAGGGACGCGGGTTATGGTTCGAGTGTGATAACGCAGCTTGTGCACTTTTCAGACAGAGATTTTCCCCTTGCTCTCCTGCGAAATAAAGTAAGCCTGGCATATCAATATCATTGCTGACGGTTGTATATATAATTCAGTCGATGGACACGTATGAAATATGCCAGCTATTTAAACAAAATATGTGACACGTGAACATAGTTTTTCCTCACAACATGTGGCACTACGACGTAATCAAGTAAATTTCGATGAAGCTTCGTGAGTACGTCCATTTCAGAGTGGAAAGGAATTTTGCACAAGAGTTGCGAAATGTTTTCCTTGAAATATTCTATGAACAATTTTTCCTCTTCTTAACGTGAGCAGTATATCTGTGTAAGGTAACTTCAGCCAATGTACCACCCTCCAAAGATTTTTAGCCAATTTGTCTTTGATAAAATTGGAATTTCATAATTTTGCGAACTGCATATTAAAGGCTAGCTCAAGACAGTAAACATTATAGTCATCATTTATCCATTTCAACTCGTTCAAAAGGTCAATGAACCAAAATCACTCAAATTGGCCATTGTAACATTTATGTTATCAATGTAGACACCTTATAATTCAACCCTCTCAATGTGCCCTAACATGGCTCATTTTCATTAATTCATGTTTTCACCATCTGAAATGTGGAAAATCGACTATTATTGATATATTTATCTAGTAATTATTCATGAGTTGTTGGTATTTGATCAACCGTCTTCGAGGCACGTAACATTAACTTCACTTCTGCAAAAAAAGAGCATTTTGAGTGAAATAGAAAATAGTTTGGGGAAAACTGACGTAACCAATTGAAATATGAGATGTTTGAAGAAATCAGTATGTGTGAAGAAACACGAATTATTGAACTATTTATTGTAATTTAATTAGCAGAGTGAAAAAAGATAAGCACGGAAAAGGCTGGGAATAAAAGTTCAAACTGTTGTAAAACAGTAGTTTTGTGTGCGATAAAGCGACCGAAAATCTTTATTGAATACTATATCAACAGAAGCCGAGTGCCACTGGTGTCCAGAAATGCGAATTATCAGAGCAGTGCCACATTGTATTCACTTCAAACATACCCGAAACGAACTCGTAAAATACATAAAATCCATAACGATTCACGAGCGTCTCAAGAAAATCAAATTATCAGGCGTAATTAGTATCCTCTGGCTGGTGCGGCTTAACCAAATGTTGATGGTACGCTCAGATGTAGATAAAGAATTTCCTCTGTGTTTCCCTCGCTCACTGAATTTCGCTTGATATCGAAAATTATATTGCCCCAAGAATATAATCCACGTTCGCGAAGTTCCAATCTAAAACCCACGACTTCTTTACTCCGCTTACAGAGCGATTTTCATCGTATTGGCCAGGCTGTGGATTCGATCATGAAGGAACGAGCTGCGGCACTATTCCAGAGCAGCAATGTCGTCTCGAACCTTTGATTATCTCGTTACACATCGACGTTTGATGATTGACCACCAGTAGGTATATATAGGATTAATTAGAGGCGACTGTCTCCACTCGATACGGTTGCATCATGTGTCTGGACGCGAGGGGGCGGCTGCACGACTGAACGGGCTCGTTGGATTTCACTTGGCGCCAATCGAGTAAGCAGTGGACTATAATCGAGTTGCCGATGAACTTTCACGCGACGGAGATCGGGCTAACGCTTCCGGCGATTCAGAGGATCTTCGTGGCCGCGTTGCAGAAAACTCGATATACACGTAAGTAATACGGAATGTATGTGTCGTCGATGGGAAAAGTGAATTACCATACGTAGGGCACGGCAATGGCGGGGAGGAAATTCGACGAGCATTGGCCTGTCCGAAGTTTGGATCATTAATATACAACGAGCGATGACGACGATTCGCTTCTATTGTTGGATACACCTCGCTCCAGCTGTCGTCCACCTCGTATATAGATATGCATCCGGGCGTTTTCTCGCGCGTCAATTTCAACCTTATATCTATTGATCTATCGGAAGGGCCGCTGAGAAAGCATTGAAAGAGACGCGAGAACAAAGGCGGAAAAGGCTGAGAGATGAAATTCCCCGCGGCTGGGAAATGAGAGCGTTAACTCGGTTCGTGGGCTTTGGGGGGGCTCATTGTGTGTGACGGGCGCGCCGCGCGGTATCGCGATTCGTCGGATCACGTTCAACAGAGTTCACGCGGATCAATTTTCGCGGCTTTACACTTTTGCGCGCGACTATAAGGCAGGGGGGGGGGAGATGTCGAGGGAAACTCGCGCTCGCCGATTTACCGTCTCAAATGACTTTTTGTTTGTCCAACGCTGCGGACCTGAGAGTGACGCCCGCGGAATAATGAGAGTGGGAATAAAGTTTGCAAAGGAAACGCGCCGACACGGTACTGTCAGAGTTTAAGTAACGCGGGGCAAATATATAACGGCGACTCGAAAGAGCTTTTTCGCTTTGAGGACTTAAGACATCCGGCAAATTTACCTTTCTTCTATATATACACGGCGAGTAGCTGCGTAATCCCATGCTCGGGCTGTCTATGAGGGATGAGAATTTGATTGTGCTTATTGAAACGGACTTCTATCGCCTTATCGATTCGAATTACACCCAGTTGAATACTTTAAGCCAAGAGAGTGTATTGGATTTAGCTTCTATGTACTGGAGGCTTGGGTTTTAGGCGGATTCAATTGGCGATGAATCAAGTGTATAAACTTGATTGGTGTATAAACTCAATGTATTTTGCAATTAACTTCTATCTATTACTGGATTATGTGTGGTTTACAGAAAAAAATCGAATATAATGCAAATTTCACTTGGTTTCCGATACATTATTCAGGAAATTCGATCCACCACGTTGATGATTTGATACGCGAACGTTTTTGCCTGTAATATAGTAGGATCAACATATATATAAAAAAAACAATTTTACTTGCTAAATTTCATATGACATTCATGTCATCGAAAAATCCCTCAAAGTTACTTCAAAATGAAATACCTATGAAGCTTTCCGACTAATTGCCACGCGTCACTTGTGCACTTGAACGTCGATATAATTTGATCCAAGTAATCAGACATCACCAAGAAAAAAATGCCCGAAAACAATAAAAGTTGGTAATTGCACGGATCGGATCAGATTATCTCTATACTTTCTCTCACTGTGTATTTCATTAATCTGCTCTTATACATAGCTTTGACACTGGAGGGGGTCGGCGCCAGCCTCACAGCGGGGAAAGAGAAATTCTGGAATAATCTACGCGAATGACACACTTTTATGAGCCGGGGGAACGAGCTTCTTATCAGAATCACGAAATGTAATATAAGAGCATCAGTGGAGCCGACATGATATTGAATGAAAAGCAAACTCGACTAGGTAAGTGCTTTGCAACCTTTGGGTCGCCAATCTTGATGAGACTCTGCGGAACGGTTTTTGACTACCCTAATAAATTCTGGAATATCTCATGCTTATACAGTCATTCCAGCCAATTTTTTGATATCCGTGAAACACTATGATTGATGCATATATATATAGTTTTCTTGCTAGATGTAGATAAATGAGATTAATAGAATAATTCTAGAACATCTTGGGGAAATCATAATGTTAAACTCTGTAGATGTAGTTACTAATGGTTAGTGTTTGATCACACAAAATTTGTACCTACTCTTTTAGAAGTATTTAGATAAGTTTAATAATGAATTTCGTATTTGAATGTGTCTTACTTATGAGACACACTCTGCTAGGATTACTCTAGGGATGCCAATTAAATTCTTGTGATTATTGACATCGAAAGGAAAAACATCTTCACGTACTCACGATTTTATACGAACAGATTATTCCTAAACATTAATTATCCGCATTGTTATATATACCTAAACCAGAAGATGCTTATTTTTTATCCATCCAATCATTGAAAATGCTCTTGGAATTAATACTTTGGAAGAAACAAAGTTAAATGTACAGGTATCAACGCAGTAAAAATTCAGATTAATCGAATGGAAAATAATGCGATCAATGAGCAGGAAATGCGTTTATGTACCTGTATTTTTATGTTCCGTCACCGTGAATTGACCCAAAACTGTGAGCCTTCGAGAAAATGACTGTAACGAGGGTTTGTTCACAAAAATTGCAGGATATGAAGGAGATAACAAAATTCTCATTTTCGGGAATGTCACCTGCACAGCTTTTTTTTCAACGCGTTTATAATTACTACACAGGACAGATGTTCGGTCCGGATTTACGATTTGATATTTATTATTCACGGGAACTTTTATTTTAACATGCA
Organism: Aphelinus atriplicis; assembly: GCA_020882685.1. Classification (NCBI taxonomy): domain Eukaryota; kingdom Metazoa; phylum Arthropoda; class Insecta; order Hymenoptera; family Aphelinidae; genus Aphelinus; species Aphelinus atriplicis. The sequence continues at coordinate 17,662,085 of CM037076.1, read as the reverse complement.
TTAATTTGTATCACGCTGATAAATATGCAATTCTGCATTGATACCTCGAGGGTGTACATCTGCTATTTAGCATGAAATTGAATTGACGATCCGTGAATATTTCTTCGCGTATTAAAGTCCGAATGTTATGAATCTTTCATAATTTTTTCCAAAAATTGTTTCATGTTTCAAATGGAAAAAACGATTCGTTCCACATCATTTGGAATGAACTAAATCTAAAAATTCTTTCGAATGATAATTTCAAAAGTAATGCATTTAGAAGGAATATCGATTTTTTTTATTGTATACAATTTCGCTCTACGTGTATCAAATCCTTCGTATCAGATTTCCTGTTGATCTTTGCAAGTCGTGAGCTGATTGATCTCAAGAATCACTGACTTAACGATTTGAGAATCATTAAAAGTAAGAGTTACTATTGATCAATCTAATCGAAAACCTAATCTTTATCACTACTGAAATTATAGTAAGAGTATAGCTGGATTACTCTCGGCTCAAACTGTAAGATCAATACTATCTTTTTATACGTTCTACTTTTTGAATCTTCTTTTTTTAACCGAAATAAATAGTTCAAATACAACAAGAATATACAAGTACATCTTTCCTAAAATATTATCTTGAACTTGCTAATGGATTTAATTTATTTAATTTATAATGGTTTAATTTATTTGTGGTTAGTACCGAACTCGGCGGAAACTCAGTGACTCGAGATTTCTTCTCACATTTTCCATTAATGGTCATATTTATACATTTATTGATATTATTTCTATTTCGTATGAATACAAAATTACTAATAGGATTTTCTGTGAAAATTTCTCGTTGAAATGTTACGAAACAAAATGTACGTGAACCAATTTTTTGCCAAAATATATTAACGCTATCGGAGCTCACTTGTCGAAAACGCAATCCAGGATTAATGCTCCAAATGCGTATTTGGTAAGATCTCCCGAAATTTCCACTCGATCGCGTCGATTATCCAATCCACTGTTTCAAGCCGACAAATTATAAATGTCGGTCGCTCTCGGCTTTGTGGATCAAGTGAAAGAAAGAGCGATGGCGTGCGTGAACGAATCCGCGTGGCAGATAGCCGTCAAAAGGGGCTCGCGTCCCCAACTAATACAGGGCGGGAGTGATGCGCCCCATCGAGCTTGATTGTGGAGGGGCAAAGGAAAAAAAAACGCAATTCCGATGAGAAGGACTGAACTTTCCAGGAGGGAGCTGGTACGCCGTGACGGCATCTGACGATAATGGATTTTATATTGTAATTATCCGCTGCGAGAGTCTGCCAGGAATGCGACTTTGATGTTTCGGCTCATTTATTAAGTATTAGCCTGTACGAGGTGAAGAGTGTATACATTGTACTGGGGATGAGGCTGGCACTTTTGCTTTGTTTCCTCGAGTATAAGAAGAGGATAATTTCAAAATTCGACACGGCTATTCTCCAAGCAGTTGCATGATTGATAGGTTGCGTATTTTCCATCTCGTTTGTGTAAACAGAATTTTAAGGCCGGTGGGGGAAAGAAATTTTTATTTGATACAGTTTCGTGATTATTCATTCTGAGTTAACTCGAAAAATTATAATATTCGAATTTGAATATTCTACTATCTGCAAGCTGAACCGAATACCAAAATTGAAAAATTACGTTTACCGAGCCTGCCAGTACAATATTTTTGATCTCCGTCACTAATAAAGAAAGTCACGATTAGATAGTGATAGATATAAAAATCAATGGGGGAAATAATCTTACATCGGAATATCACGCACATTCCATGAACATACAAAAATTAATGTTATACACGAGTCTACGTTTCAAACTCTCGTGTTGTAGACCGTTATGATGTCGCAATGAAAACGCGAAAACAACATTGAACAGAGTATGAATTGTTACGTTCCTACGGAGCTTAATACCTTGAGCCCTAAATGTAAGGCACGAAAATCTGAATGAGTGGCAGACGTAGCTTCCTGTTCATAATCAACTCGGAGTCGAGAAGGTACAGCCAGTGAGAACAGCGGAGATCACTCAAAGTGTCCGAAGATATTGGGCTAGAAGGTTGGAGCTCGAGTTAATGCAATAACGAAGCTGACGCGTTGGGGGGAGCCCCGACAGTGCGTCGCGCATCATATGTGGATCGATGCCCGACGACCGCAGCTTCTCGCGCGCATTAGTTCTCTCGTCGATTCTTCGCTTGAATTATAATGCATGACGTCCATTAGGGTCGCAAATTCCGCATAGCCGCGGAAAATTCAAAACGGGTAATTGGTGGTCGGGCGTATTTTTGGGAATCCCAAGCGCCAATATTGATTTTTCGCTTGTCTGTCGCGGTCGTTATGACGTATGTATTGTACGATTATTGTCGAAAGGTTTCTCATGCTCTCAATACATGTACGGACTAGCAGTGGGGAATTCTTTCGCGCATAAAGTTGGAGAAGAAATGTAGAGATGAAAAATTATACGAACAATACATTTTTTTTAAAACGCCTTCCCCTGTGGAGGCCTAACAAGAAGGGAAGCGAGAGATATACTAAACGTCCCTTCTAGGAAAAATGTGAACTGTAAGCGAGAATGTTATTAATTTTGAAATATGTTGGAGTATGCCCGTGGACGAATGTAGCAAAAAACGCTACTTTCATAACTCAAGTATTATTGTATCGTTATGAAAAACAAGCCTGATCAATAATTTTTCGCACATTGTTCCATCAATTCGTATTGAATTTGATTGCTCGATTAGGTGATTATATTAATAGTATAATTTCCAATATATAATATATATATTTCTCATTCCTTCCAATTTTTACATATCTTACAAAGTTTCACATAAATGCATACGATGTGAAAATATTTTTCATGAAAAGGCAAAATTGCCCTTCTAATACCTAACATTGATGAGAATTTAAGACCATATACCACAGAATCGCGAGATTATGTGCAAGAGAAATAGATGGAGCGGGAAGTAGATGCGTATAATGCATTATTCAGATCTTTCAACTCATATTTCTAGCTGTAAATCTTACAAAAACGTATGATATTTCGGGATGTTATCATTTTATAGAGAATTGAGATGAGAATATTTTGACTTTTATTATCCATCAAAATTTTTTATTAAATAATATAGTTTCATGTAATCATAGAGAGAAGAGTGTAATATGGATTTTTAGATAACATTGAATAAAAATATTAACTTCTCCGTTGCTACTACTCAAAAGAATATGAAAAACTCAATATTCTTTTGTTACACTATTAAATAGAACGCGAATATTACTATGATAACTACCTATATACTTCATGTGTATATCTATGCATTTTATTTATTTGAAATGTATTATTCCTGTTTTCCAGCCCTTCTAATAACAAACTGATAATAAATTTGGTAATCAATTTGCAATGGTATTCTAATCAAAATTTTGAATAAATTCATCGCTCGAGGGAATATAGAAATATTACCATGGTAATACTTTGTCCTAATACAGAAATTCAAACGTCCTATATCCTTTGCAGAGTTCCCTTCATATCTATCCCTCTTTTGTATTTTTTACTACATCAGTGATAAGCGAACACCCTCGTGGTAACGTTCGGAAGTTCATTCGATCGTGACGCTTCCGTTGATCAGTCAACTGGAAATGTGTCTAGTAGTCCATGAAAATCCGGACCCGAGTGTTCCTCATTCTCGCTTCCAACAATCTCCCCAAACTTATTACTTTTCATTGATATCTCACCTTCTATGGATAATGTGTGTTCTCGAGTAAATATTATCTAGTTAATATCACTAACGTATTATTTATTGTTATTGATATTGTTTAATCTAATCAGAGAATTATGCGAATTAATCAAAATCATAAACAGTGGCCATTTCTACTCGATTGAGGAATTGTACTGCACATGAAGTTGATCGTGCTCTGTAAGCTGCGACATAGCACTCCATCATTATGGTTTGGTTAGATCCAGACGTCTACTTTAATAAACTTATTTTTGTCTGTTGTCGGTTTTCCAACAATGTATGTCTAATGCAGAGTTTAATATATTTTAATCTTGTCTTGAGTGAATTATTATCATTATTATTATTGTTATTATTATTATCATGAGATGGAATTCAATTATTCGAGTTCAGTTTATAATTTTCAAAGGAAAGTGTTCAGTTTTTTTGTTACAAAATGAATAATTGTATGAATATCGTTTCTCATTTTCTTGCAATGTCTGGAGTAATGGTTGAAATATTTTCTTGACTTGAACATTTGTTAAATTAGTCATCGATTGGAGCCTTAAATATTAATATGAATAGTTACGGTACATAAATTCATTTGAAGTCATTTGAAGTCCAATTGAATAAATTGATCAATTAAGAAATTGGCTTAAACGAATACTGCATTTGATATATTACTTACTTTTAGGTGATAGATTTTGCCATCCTGCGGTATTCGAGGCCTGAAATCGAATGAAAAAAATTACATGACTGCTATAAGCATGGGAAAAATGTGTTATTTTCAAATCAAAAACTATTGATACAATTCTAAAAGGAATAATAAGTAATGAACAGACATTTGGATATTCTCACTAATAAAAACAAAATCTTCTCTTTAAATAATTTGCTTCATATATTTTTTTGTTTAATTAGCTCCTTGTATCTCCAGCCATCAGAATCAATTTGAATATTCTAGTTGTAATATTATGTATGTTTCTCTTTATTCGTTATACTTTTATTCTTTCATCAATATTATAAATGGATTCGTTAGAAAGGGATAAAGGCCCCTCCCCCACTCACACACACACATTCACGCAATTCGAAAGGATTCTGTACACCATGCATACGTTAATTAAAAAGCAACTGTCTGTCAAGAAACAGCAATAAGATGTAATTGCAATTCGAGTCGTGGTAGGGAGTACAATATTGCGTTCGAAAGCAGTACAAGTGGCTTAGACTCTTGGCTTGATCAGCTTGACTATAGCATTAACTTTGAGCAAGTTGGCTTTTATTACGTGTCTTCGCGGAATAAACTTTACGTATAATCCAATTGGCTTCGCTACATTTGAAAATTACATCCGATAAAGTTTAAAGTGGACTTGTATCGCAGATCAAAGGTGTGCACTATAAGAAAAAAATCGAAATGCAGCCGGCAGAGTTGAACTGCCGAGCGCTCGCTCGCGCGCGCGCGCGTGAGAAGGGAAATCCGCTTTGCGCTTTGAATTTGAGAAGCACAGCTAAAAAGCTGCGCGAGAAAACGAACTTTGCCAACTTCCGTTGCGCCTTCGCTTTAGCGCAATTTCCTTGGCTCACAAGACTCGCCTTGTTCCACCTCTCCCTCTGAATGCGACAATTTATTTTTTTACTCGTACTAAACGACGATGTCACGTCCCTGATATTGCTCATTAACACAATGGGATAGTGAGAAGAAAACTTGGGATTATTCTGTGCGATTTTCATTTTGCATAGACAATCGTGATTTCCTCTCGATATTATCTTGATTATGACGAGAAAAGTACCTTCCAGGAAACTTCTTGTCAACCATCCTACTATGCTAATTTGTCAGAGCATCGAGAATTCAACAGCAAATTTGTATGACGTTAAAAAGGCATTATGAATTGGTATGCGTATGTGTTTCTCGAATGCATACGAATAAAATCGCTTTTCGTAATCAATCATTCACAAGATGATGAAAAGAGACCGTTCTACGACAGTCAAAAGAACAAATACAAATGAGTATACGAGGGCTGTCCGGAAAGTATCGGGCCTATACGTTTACATCTTCGCGTCATAGTGTTCAAGCGACCTCTGCCAGACAGAAACGTCAACAGTAAAGCCTCACAAATCTATTGGTTGCTTATTGACACCTGCCGGACGTATAGTTCATGCGCAGCGTGTCTTTGTTTACAGTGCCTTTTTCACGTTCGTCGGATTTTGTTACTGTCAAAAATGACTGAAAAAGAAAGATCATAAAATTTTGCTTCCGATCTTGTGCAGCAGTTTTTGAGCAAACACAAAATCGCACTGCTTCGACAACCTCCATACAATCCCGACATAGCCCCTTTTTGGCTGTTTCCAAAACTCAAAAAACCACTCAAAGGACACCGATTCGATAACAAAACAACGGTGGAAAACAATGCGACGAGTGTACTCAAGGCTATCCCTAAAAGTGAGTTTCAGGACTGTTTTGAAAAGTGGAAACATCGATAGAACCGTGTTATTCAATCAAGTGGGGATTACTTTGAAGGATGCCACCCATCAGATGATAAAGAATAACGCTAGCACGAAAATATAAAGGTAGGCGCGATACTTTCTGGACAGACCTCGTATGTGTGAATCATTATTAATTTCACGCGTATATACAGCTGGTATATGGGCTTCGACATAAATCAGACATACTGGCAATGAATCAAATCACGACCGCCGGAACTGTAAATGAGACGTTAGATCCAAGAACCGCCTGGCGAAATTTCAACAAGATTGGCGACCCGCAACTCTGATGAGACTCTCTCCTTGCAAGAACAATCCAATGACCGGCTGTCGTTTCTTGGAGAACACACATCAATACCGAGCATAGACAGACAGAAACTATATGCAATCAACTAAGCTGTTCCGTCGAGCCCCTGTCGGGGACACGCCTCCGTTTATGCACGTCTGCGGCCTGACGCGTAAAATGCCACTCAACGCGAGATGCGGAAAGGGTCAGTGGAGGTCCTGCTCGGCCAACATTGCTTCGTGCTCCGGCCGGCTCGATTCGATTGATATTCAATTCCTTCTGGCTCAATTTCTTTCTTCTTTATCGTATATGTCATAGGTGCGAGATGACGCGCATTGCTGTGTACTGCACTGACGTCGATAAGTCGCGTATATCTTGATATCAATATGATATTTCAGATGGAGATTTTCCTTCGTAGATTTTCAAGTATCAACAGTCAAGGAGAAAAATACGTTTGATGGTATGTATGAAGAAGATTTCATCTGCTGATAAATGGATTCCCTTCGGATCAACAAAGGACCCTAGAAGAAATCTTTTCGATATTGTGTCTAAGCTGATTTCTTTCTGGAACGAAAATTCGATTGTTTTTTAGTAAAAATATTCGATGGAGTTCGGAGTAGAATTTTCCACATCTTTAACTATAATTCGAACGGGTAAAACTGCATTCGAGAAGCCAATGCTGAACAGATTAGTCGGACGCGTCTTGGAACAAGCAACATTTATCCAGCATATGAGAGACAAGGAAGGGAAAACGCGGGGGCAGGGAAACACGTGCTAAGAAACGGCAATAGACAAAATCAATTATACGATTGAAAGGCCAGTGTGTCGTGCTGCTCTGAATATTACATTCGCGGAGTGACACGTGAGCGCAGCTGCGATTGAATGGTAAATTCCATCGAACGAACTTGCGTTTATATTTACCCGATGCGCAGAGCTTGCAATTTTCTCTCCCTGGCGCGGCGTCGCGAGCATTTTCCCGATCGCGTACCACTTGTTCGATAAACAAATCTGTCGGGATTTTTCATAGCTCGTTGTACGCGTGGATTGAAGCGACGCTCGCGTTTTCTTGATTAATTCTCTTGTTTCTTCAGGGCGTGGGTGTGAAACGGAAACAGCGCTGGAGTGCACAACATGCGTGGATACCAGAGAAATGGGCTGCGAAAAAAATGACGGCGGAGCAATCGATGGAATGGTGAGTAAAAACCCCATATTTCATTGATTGTTATAGTAATGATATTACTAACCAAGCAGAATACGAAACGAGTGCATCGCGGAAAAATTTATATTCCTCACTGATGACATTCCCACTTAGTTTCCTTGGGTTGTCATGGATAGAAAACAATTTGAAACACAATCGAGCGAATCACAAAATCGAATGTTTCAAGTCCCTAAACTATTTTCACCGAACGTGAAAAAACGTACTTGTTTCGTTTTTATAATTGAATCAAACGATAGCTGTCACAGGGGAATAACGTTATAGTTAACTCTGAGGCTCACTGGGCCTATGCGAATAACTTATTGGGCTTGAAGTCACAATTGAGCTCTGAAACTTATGCTACCCACTCAAGAAATTACTCTAGCTTTTGAGTATATCCCGATAGTCGTAACCCCACCGAATGTTGAGTTATTTTGCAATACTGAGGCTAACTCTGTATCCATCCAAGCCAAAGTTCAGTTACGAGATTTTATGACTAGTCATTATGTAGCCTATCTTATCGCATCAAAAATCTTCGTTTTTCGTACGAGCAAAGCAATGAAGTGTTGACCGGGCCGTCGCATTCGCGTTCACACCCCAACAGACGTGTAAATCAACGAAACAATTAAAAATTTGTGGTATCGCTGAAATCGACGCTTCAAATAGACGCAACGTAGCAGAGAATTGAATGCGCAGGGTACGAAATAAAATTGTGTTGTCTTGACGGATATGCGTTTCTATGGCTTCTACGCGGAATAGAAACAGATTGCACGCGAAGCGCTCGTGGAAGCGAGAAACTCCTTGTTCCATGCTACAGTACACATCCAGCAACGAGTGGCATTAATTCGAGTGTGTGCAGTGCTAACGAAAAAAGTAATTGAAGTGTCGATCTATATGTGCTCGGGAAATGTACGTGCATGAATTGGAATTTTCTCGCTCGAGTGATCGAATATTCAGCGATGTAAATTTGATCTGCCATTTCGGCTGTGTGGTAAGTGAACATTCTATATAACCTCCTTGTTCCTCGTTAAAACAAGCTGTGGCGTGTATTTTTTAAAGTTTGTACGTTTACTCTTGGTGCATCATAGCGAGTCGAATGCAAATTGTGGCTTGTTTTTTTTCCAAACTTGGTGCATTATAGGGGCAAGAATCACACTATTCCATAACAAATGAATATTTTTCCTCTCCGTTTTAAATACTTTTTCACTGAAAGAATGAATGAGTATATTCAAACAGATGATATATTTTCCAATGAAAACCTCAATTTAGAAATTTACTACATTGTTTATGAAACTACATTGAATTCAAATTGTGTGAATCTTGTAAAGAGAAATAGCGCTGAATTCTCTTCGGTTATACCCAGCCGAATTGAACGAGACAGTACCTCTACTTCCAACCACGTTTCACACAGACGGCATCCTAAGACTCTCCAAACGTCCGGTCGATGGAACGGATATCCCTCTTTGAACCAGAATTCATAATGGGCATGTGCGAATTGTCTATAGCCAGGCGGGCTTTCAATCAAAGGTGTGCACCGCACGGAACCAGCCACCGATGATTTCGCGGCGAAGGGCAAGTTCTCGGATTGAATGTGGACCAGCGCGGCATACGTGCCCAACGAACGAGATTAATCGGGGCGCACCGCAGTTCTACGGAGTTTGAAAGGCGCAGTTTGTGGTCGGATGCGGGGTCAAAGTTAGTCCGCCTCGAATTAAAATTACTCGTAGTCAGTATAGCTAGATTTTTTTCCTCGAACGGTTTAGTACAGTTTCAAAATCGATCTTCTCACGTAATTTGAACTTGTTCGCGAAAATCGAGAAACGCGAATTCGACAAACATCGAGTTTTTCTTGTGTCCAAATAAGAACGAAATTAACCTTATCTACAGAAAAAAAAAAAAAATTAAAAATTTGAAGTACGTGTCACGTTATTGGAACGTTTCGAAATGTTTTAAAATCTGAATGAGATGAGAATGTGTTCATTCGTAATAATATATGTTACTTTGATACTTCAAATGAGAAGCATTTTTCATCAATCCACACTATCAATGAGTCAATATTCTTAGGCGTTAACAAAATAAATGAAACTTGCGGTCATTCTCATTGAAATGGAAAGAAGATGCATTCAATATCGGCAAAATTTAACTTTACCAATAGTTCACTAGGCCCGACAAATCAATAATTATCGTTAAACCTCGTGAACGTAAAAAATTAAATTAACTCAACTTTGTCAGTTCAAGGTAATTGAAAAAAGCCCGATCAAGAATCCGTCTCATTTAAAATGTATGAATGTAGATGGACTTCAAGCTTAATCAGACATTCATTATGAATCAATCTCTCCTGAGACTCTTTTTTTATCAATTCAATCCAAGACACTTCAGATTTAGTATTCTTTTCACGGTCTACTATAGTTTCGTTCTTAATCTTCTTTCTCATCAATAATTTGATAGAGTTGCGTCAAGTCTTTTATCGTGATAAGTAGGTGGAACATGTCAATGAAATTACATTTTTTCACATTCTAACTACAATTGAAGAGACAGTCGAAATATTTTCTATAGTCAAGATGTAATTCAAGTTCTTCTTTGATCGTGCTTACTCAATTCACTGATGAAGATCGGGAACTAACGTGAGGGTCGAGTGGAGTGTCAATGTGGTGGCTACAACACAGCCGGCCATGCTGTCTAGATGAGAGGAAATTGGCGATATGTTCGCCATTTTTACTTCTACTCGATCTTCATGTTAGTTCCCAATACATATCTCTTACGAAGAAAGACAATCTGTCCGCGAAGAAAGACACATGTCGGAATTATTCTCCCGCAAATAAAAACGAAGAAAGAGTTTAAACCGCAATCGAACGATACAAAAGGCTTGCTTTTTTTGTCAATTATAACCCATTCATTCTAGGTTTCATTCCATATATTTTTTCACGACGGAAAAGTCTGGGGTGTGCGCCATGTATCCTTTTTTCGAGCAGACGCAATATGTGTCTTTCTTCGCGGCCAGATTGAGAGATATGACTTTCTTCACGGCCAGATTGAGATGTATCTTTTTCCGCGGACAAAATTGCATGTGTTTTTCTTCGTAAGAGGCATCGATATGATACGTTTCAAGGTCGAGGGTATGAATTGAGAGACGTTATCTCTTGTTCGACCACGATAAGAGTAGCTTGCAGAAATCACATAACTGGTTCAATTTTGATACCCAAAAAATTAAAATACAAAAATTTCTGAAGTTCAAGAGCATCAGTGGTTCAGTGGTAGAATGCTCGCCTGCCACGCGGGCGGCCCGGGTTCGATTCCCGGCTGATGCATATTTTGATGATATTTTGCTAATTTCACTGTAACGATCAGTTCACATCACAAAAGTATACAAACAAAATTGTCCAAGGGAGGAAACTGACATATTGCAAAAGTCGTTGGTAAAGTTCCTTCGTTATATTAACAAGAATACTACATAGTCTCCGGGAGACCAATCATCAATGAAAATATGTGAAAGTTTCGAGTTAGCCAAAAAGCTTATATCTACATGGCCATTCAGTTTTCTCAGTCATGCATCAAAATATGTTGAGCAGTTGTTCAACCATTTTTGTTTTCTCTTTTTATGCCAAAATGTTCCAACGAAACCATGGGTTGACGTTGAATAAACTTGTGCAAAATAATATCTGGCTCTTTCATCCTTCCGTAACAACGGTTGTAGGGATATAAACAACGGTTACTATATCAACAACGATAATGGAAAATATCTCGTTGGTTTTCGACGATCCCCGTGAGGATCAGAGCTCCAATGAACATTTATGAGGGAATGATAGGGAACTTCCCAAAAACACCTCAGCAACAGTTGCTAGGGAAATAAACAGCGGGTTTTGCTGGGAATCGGACTTGCATCACATCAAACTGAAGAAAATATGCTTTTTTAACACTTGTATTAAAAAGTTGATCATTAAACCTTAGTATTTCACTCTAGTGATGAAAAATGCTTTTCGATTACTAGGGGAAAAAGATTATTTCTAGGTTCCTGTGATTACCAGCTTCGCTTCGCTCGGGCAGCAAATCTCCAGTTCACGTACTATTCATCTTTTTCTCTAGTTTCGAAATGTGCCAATGTTGAATATCTTCAAAAATTAGCAAAACATGCATCAGCCGGGAATCGAACCCGGGTCGCCCGCGTGGCAGGCGAGCATTCTACCACTGAACCACTGATGCTATATATTATGATATATTTTCAAAATTCTGTGAACAGTATGATATCTGATATATAACCCATACTTTATTCCTGATTGAGCTCAAAAGTAAGGGAAGTGCAGGCAATTTGGCACTGCAGCCAATTTGGCAAGATTATCAGATTTCATGTTTCTGCGCCCTTAAAACCACTCTTCTACAACGATTTAAAGTTTCACCTCCTTTACTTATTTCACTATTCTCACTCAATTTGAAGAATAAAGTGTAAATCATTTTCATCTCTTTAAGTGTGATTACTGTTTTTCATGTTAAAACATCTCATCTTTCGATTTGTCACATTAGTTTTCCCAAAACTATTCACTATCCTACTCAAAATACTCTTTTCTGCATAAATAATAGAGGCGCTCGGGTCACCTTTTAGTTTTGAAACAAAATGATTGGTCGTTAGACTACCCGTTATTTTTCACTGCAACAAGCCATTCTGAAACTTTATTACCGTTGTTGCCGCATTATAAGTTTCCTCTACCAAATTAGTATATTAAATTATTTTATTCAAATGTGGCTACTCAATTCCATGCAGAAAAAGCTCATCTCTGGATTGGTCACATTAGTTTCCCTGGAACTATTTTTTCACGCTGTCAATACTATTGGTTTTAATGAAACTCCAGCGAGCTCAAAATCGTTCCATTGAACAGAAATTTAAAATTGTCATTTATTTTTCTCATTATGAATGAAAGTTCTCCTATAGTAGTAAGAACTGGCCTTTTGCTATATAGTGATCCTAAGAATATTAAGATATTAAGATAGAATTAAGAGAAAAAGAGAAAAAGAATTAAGATATTAAGAATATTAAGATTATCGTCTATTTCGAGTAATTTAATCCATCCCAATATGTGATTATGTACTAAAAGACTGCAGAGTTAAATGGATTAATATTTAAGAAACAAACGTTGCGTTTTTATAGACATAGTACGATGATTTATACATGTATTTTTGAGTTGAATCTCAAAAATTTTGAATAAATATAAAATGGAAACATGATTGAGAATTATTTGGATGCCAATTTGATCGTGCCTATAGGCATATAGAGGCTGCAACAAGTGATTATGAAATCGTGCCAAATTGACTGCACGCGTAGCCAATTTGACCCTTTTGCGTTTTTTTTTTAAATTTACATCTTTAATGGGTTAAAATGGTCGGATGATAAATATAGAGATGGTTTCTGATAGGTATTGAGCTAGCCTTCAAGATGCCGTTCGCAGAATTTGAAAACTCTTCTCCAGAATTAAAAAATTTCAACGTCTAGCTGAATCCATGGTTATTGATTTTTGTAGTACCTATTGAGACATTTAGTAAAGTGTGAAAACTTACTATCTTATTCAGTACAATATCCTTTTTGGAGGGTGATGAACTCATTTATTCTTAGGGAATATTTCTACTAACTACTCTAAAATTTCTAAAAAGTACTCTCATCCACCTTTGAATCAATGAAAAAGTGAGTTCCGGCATATACCTTTGAATTGTTTGAAGTGCTTCGTAAGAAACCGGTGAACTTTTTGTCCCACATTATAAGGTAACTGGACCCAATTTTTCACTGTACCCAATATGGCTTTTTTCTCGTTTATCATATCTCCGATGCTTTGTGGGTGCCAGTCTCGCACTTGGGTTATATTGGCAGTAGCGAAACAACATTTTCGATCCCTTTCTTGCTTCATTTAGCCTCAAACCACTTACACTCTTTTACTACAGCTTGAAGTTTGACTTTTTGATTTGAATGCCATTTTAGCCGAAAGGATCTTCGATAGAAACAATCCTTATTATGAAACCTCGCCTATATGCTTCTAGAATAATATCATGGGGCATTTGCACATATATATTATACTCTCAAAAACCAAGTTGAACCAATAATCCACTTTTCATCTAATTAATTCACGCACCTTCACATCACTATCGTCACCCGTTACTCCTTCAAACTCAATGTAACCATAATTTACAACTTTGGGAGTTGGCTCATCCTTCACATGAAATAACACAAAATTATTTAGATTTGAAAGTCCATCGTCATTCGAAGGTACGTATACCTAACGCGAGACGTACACACTTTGATGTTGAGTCTGTGGGTCATAAAAGGCCATAAAAGCACCGGCACTCAGGAAAAAAGTATCCGGAAAAAGACGAAGCGCCGGCTACAACCATAGTAGTATAACGCAATCAACTTAGCGCCCGCGCACGGCTCGGAAGAAGAACGAGGGACAAGGGCGGAAGTGCGGAAACAGCGCCGCGAGCGAGGGAGACAGCTGAGTTTACATTAGCGGCGCTTGGTGGACCGAGTAATGGCTCGAGCCACTTGTTGAAAACAGATCCCGCACAAGTTGCTCTCGCTACGACGACCGAGATATGCTTTCCGCTCCACACCTCCCTGTGTACTTCGCTGGATCTGAAGGGCCGGCGAGGAAATGTTCTCGAGTTTTTGCTGATTTCCAGCTTAGCTCGCATTTTATGGTCTTGACGTTCGTCAGTTACATTCGTATTTCGGCAACATAACAACCCGCGCGTGGAAGTTACCGGATAAAAACTGTTTTACACTTTTTTATACCTTATCTCATATGTGAATAATGGATTGATGTACGATGGTTTTATGTATGATCCCCAAACTTGCGAATAGTGTAAGATTGAGCAATTTTTACGTCGATAAAGTATCGTTTTTTTTTTTATAATTCTAACTATCGATGTCTTTGATTGACTGTTGGTTAAGTCAATTGAATAAACTACTTTTGACTATCAATTTTATAACAGCTATATTTAGCCCAGGTCCAATTAGGTAATTTAACGAGACAGTTATATAATTTGACATCACTGTTATTTTGATGTATAACTAAGTAACTAATCGATGCACTGTGCCAATGTGGTTCGATTTGAACTAATTGACATGGATTTAATCAAGAAATCAAGAAATCAATCATTATCAAGTAAGTTGATGCAAGTGTACAAATTCACTTCTATAAGTTCACTGAATTTCGAAAAGTTTCAAATTCTCCTATAAATAATCTTACTTGATATAAACCAATAAGTCTTGATCAATAATGTTGTTAATTCATATTTTTTTAAATAGATTGACGATGGTGCTACAATAACATCACAATATTTCAAAACAACTATAACTATATTTTATTTACTTTGCGAGTGATGATAAAGATGGTGGCTAACCTCTATGTTCAAAGTATATCAAAGTAATTCAAAGTATTCTTCTTGCATATATACAAGAAGCCATAAATATAGATATACTGTAAATGCATAAAATCGGATGAATTTACTGAACATCTCCGGAAAAGGAAAGCGATAGACTTTATGACTGTAGATATAAGCTATGAGTGTACCCATGAATCAACTCGCAGAGTTTCATTATGATCGGTGACCCAAAAGTTGTGTCGAATCTCCTAGTTAGTTCAATATGGTCTGAAAAATGATAAATTATTTTCAAATGAAAAATAGTGTATTATTTTCCATATTTTCATTGAAATAAAAAAGAATAAACTTCCACATGCTATCAGTTCATGCGTGTGTACATCGAAATTAGTAGTACGATGCTGGCATATTGGGTAACTCCAAATAATTCTACTTTTGAGAGGTAATGATGCGAATTTAGGTTTAATTTGCAAACGAATTTCGTACTCCCGCAAACGTCATATCATGTTTCTAAGTAACTTTGGGTTTCTGTTCCTTATAGCCTCTTGGATTTCTCAACTTGATTACTCCCTGAGATTTTAGAGGACAGATTTTCAGGGTGATAATTGCAATTAGTCTTCTTACACTGACACCTTTATTTTATTTGTTACAACAGTTCCAAATTTTAGCTACGATATACTTTAAAAAAGGATGACCACGCAATACAAGCTTCTGAATCACAGTAGAAACTCTTTATTGAAAACTAAAATATTAAACTATAATATTAATTTAATAATATTAAACTATAATATTAATTTTATAATATTAAACTATAATATTAACTGTAATATTAAACTATAATATTTTCGATAATATTTTCACGCATGGATTATAACTGCAAAGTTACAAAATTCTAAGTATTGTGAGCGGAGAATCTTTAGCGTCAAACTTGGGTTTTGCTGCATGAAATGGGACACCGTTGAAAGAGTAATTCGAATTTGTCGTATTTCCACATTGAATTTCGTATATGATTTATAAATTGAATGATAATCCGCATACCTACTCATTACTTCATCCCATTCGAGCTTCTTACGGTCCCTCTGAAGATGTTTCTCCTGAAATACGAATGAATAATTGAAGTCGCGAGATCTCAGCTGCAAGGCTTTCGATTAGAAATCGAGCAAACCGATTATAATTAATATCTTATTCAGAGTGCTCAGTACGTATGAGGTAGGCCGCAGCTCGGGTTCTCCAACGAATACCATTGGCAATGTAATTTGCGAATGAAAGGGGCGAGATGACGACGCCAACGGCGCTAATTTACTTTTGCATTCTGTTTGTTACAGCGCGCGGCTACGGGTTGTAGGTATGATCGGCTGGCGATAGAAGCAAAATTATTTCTTTGTTTCATTATCGGACCATGCGATTCTTCTTTGCACTGACACGTCGTTGAAAATTACCCCTTTTGGCTATCGTTCCTTCCGACAGGTCTGTTTACACCTTCTCTCGTTGCTTTATCGCTATCGGTGTCCTTTTGATCGGCTGAGGGTCTTCAGGTACGCATTTTCCGCATCGAATCGCCACTGCGAAATTGTGGGGAGTTGCTCTGGGCGTTTCAATTATTTTGCTTAGAAATTCATGTGCAGAAACGCTGTGTTTTTTCTTAATCAAACTAATTTCCAGAGGAAAATTTAATTTGTGTCGTACGTTGTCCTCGCAGTTTTTCAAAGAGATTCACTTTTGTCAAGAGCATTTGTTTTTTATTTAATGAAAAAAACGTTGTTGAAAGGAAAAAGTTCTCTTTAATTATGATGAAACTTTATTTCAGAATGCCCAAATTAATGAATAAACGTTCTTTTTTTTCCGAAAACTAATGTATTTATCATATTGAATTCATCTGTTATACATTAAAGTTATATCTGACATTATTATTGCTTCTTGAAGAAGCTTCGCAATTGCACTATTATGGTGAACCCATGGTAATATTTTCATGAAAAATTATTGTATTTGTAAGGTCCGTTTTTATGTGAGAAGCTACTATAGTTGTATTGTTATTCGAAACATTTGAAAATTCCATAGGTTAGATACTGATATTTTTCTACCAACTGAGTATTCAACGTCGATTTTGTACTGATATTTTGAAGATACCTTGCCATTGTTTCGCAGTCAATGAGAAAATTTTTTGTTGTCAAAATTTTATTATCCAAACTCTGGGACTCAGAATATGTATGGTTATAAAAAAGTATTCAAGAATGCCTAGCGACAAGAAGTTCCTTCTATAAAAAAGGATTAATGAGCATATCTATATCGAATTCGACTTTGTCACAAAGCCTTATTCGTGATAAAACAAACTAAGGAATGTATTCCCTATATGCGCCACCTAAGCAAGAAATATCACTACATCGCGTTAAATGTGAATTTTCCAATGCGACCGGTGACAAATAAAAAGTCTACTCAATAGAGAAAAAATCCAAATGTACCCAATATGCGCCAGCCAGAAAATACTTTTTTTTATCCGGTCTCTTTTTGCAGTTCTCTGGCAGAAATCCGATTAGAAGACATAAACTGAAAAGGTCTACTAAATACCTCCAAAATCGATTAAGCCGCATTTGGCTTAGACTTTTCTACGTTGAATAGTAGCATTCAAAAAAAATCTTTTTCTGTCATTAAACGCGTAAAATCGAGAGGAAAATCAATAATCAATGATTTTTGGGGGGAGGGGCGCGTATTGGGTATACTTAACTTGAAAAGTAATAAAGGCCCACGAAGACAATTGATGAAAATAAAAATTGTATGATGTAGGTGGAATGCCAAGGAATCGAATGGCATGTCACTCGATTTTTTTTGGCATAGTCTAAGTGTATTAAAAATATTTGCACTTACTTGAGCGAAATTGGATGAAGAATCAGAACTGCTGGAAAAACGGGGAAAATGAGGTGTAACAAGTTGGTGTTAGCGTTCGCGACCGGTCAAAATGTATTCTTTCGTCATTATTCTGTATTGCTGACAAGATTCTTTACCACGCTGCTCTAGACGTACGTATATTAAGTACAAAGGGTGGCTCATATTGGATACACCTATCTTACACGTTGGGATATAGACAATAATTAATATCATGAAATGTATAAATTAACTTTATCAGCATTTCGTACGAGATGTTGTTAGCCACGAGTCTCTCAAAATTATTGCACGAGTATTTGGGTACCACGTATATATACTCACGTGCTTCTCCTGCGTTCTCTATGGGGGTTCTCAATGAGTCTATCTCGTGTTCTCACGTTCAACGCATTCTCCGTTTGAACGACATTCAAAGACTCTACACATCATTCCTACCATTCTTCATCGTAGCTATCGTTTGAAATACGAGCATGGCTAAGATAGGAGGGTCTCGCGTCTGATCTTGTTTGGGAAGGTTCTACTTAATTCACGGATAACGATGTAGACCGAAGGTTAAAGTAGCGTAAACAGGAGTTATTACTTTGAACTGAAGGGTAACTTTGGACACTGCGTCCGGGAAAAGATTCGATTGCTACAACTTGGGTTCCATATGCATTGTACAGCAATCTGCTGAGTACCATTTTAGAGCTAAGAGATTCGACTTTTTTTTTCATTCACTTTGAAATCTCCAAGGCAATATTTTGGTTTATCTTTTCACAATGTTCTAAAACATCGGAAAATCTACTTTTCCAAATCTCCATTTAATATTCAGCTTGCAATAGAGACTGTGGAAAAGCAACTGTATAGGAACAGAGAATAACATTACTTATTTATCTTACAAAGTTTGTTGAGGGATAAATAAATAACAAAAATATAATTGGAAGTGCCTATACTCGAGAAAAAACTTTACTTATTACCTTATTTCATTACTGACTATTCATTGATCAGTAACTATTACTAATAATCTATAACTTGGTATCTATTGCGGTAATTGAATTCTAGTGCCTAAAATATTTTTATCAACTTGGCCGACAATTTCAGTTGTTGTGCTTTTAAATTCTGATATATAGGTAACCATTACTCTTATCAATATCTACTATCTATACGGATAAAAAATCGCGATATTTGTGTCAGTCGACATTTTAAACTCATGTGGCACAAATCTTAGATGTGTATTTTTATTCTACATTTCATATTTTAAAAGTATCCAATAGTTGAAATTGTTATTTCGTGCATGTATCAAAATGCAAACGTTACAGGTGACTGAAGAACGTAAAGTATTTGATACCATTGTTATGAAGAAATATCGCTATTTGAAAGAAATACATAAAAACTCAGTATTTTCTAATAGTACTCCACAACAAGAGTCATCAAAGTTTACCATACCAGACAATCTAATATGGGAATTGAAACTAAATCGCGACGCAGTAGGAAAGTGGGGGAATCCGGAAAGTGTTTTGAGCTTATCTCTAGAATCAGGTGACGTGAGCAACACTGAAGTACACGTGCAATGTTTCGGTGTGAGCAAGATTTTCGGACTTGAAGGTTCCTTGAGTCCTTTGATGGATGTAAAATTTGATGCCGAGGATTCCTCGGACAAACTTGTAACTTTCCAAACCACAAGGTTGACAGCTATTCTACTGAACGTTGTCATCATAAAGAAAAACAAATTTGCGGGTGTGCCAAAAGGACAATCTAAATTACTTACCGACTTGGAACTGCTTTCCAACAATAAAAGACTGCATGACGTCACGCTTATTGTGGATGAAAAAGAATTTAAGGTGCACAAAGCTATCCTCGCTGCGAGAAGTCCAGTATTTTTATCAATGTTCAAACCCGATATGTTGGAGAAAATTGAAGATCGCAGAGAAATCAAAGATGTAGATTCGTCGGTATTTAGCAAGTTACTAGAGTTTGTGTACACAGGGAAAGTTTATAATGTTACCGAAAATGTTGCTGATCTCTATGTTTTAGCTGAGAAATATTCTATGGAAGACTTAAAAAGGATTTGCAATAATGTTATATGCAATGATTTGCGCATTGAAAATGCTATTGGGATTCTGATTTTGTCTGATTTGGAGAAATCGATTGACTTGAAGATGATAGCTATGAATTTTGTGATTGGTCATTTGGAAGAAATTATCGATACCGAAGGGTATCGAAAAATGGTGAAGTTGCACCCACATCTATTGGATGAAATATTTAGAGCAATAGCTGCAAAAAGGTTAACAATTTTTTTCTAAAGACTTTTTAAATTCTTTGCGGTATTTTTTCAAGCTGAATTAAAATGATTACTCAATATTGCTTGAGCTATTGTTGACATAACAAATATTGGGTTAAATGAAACATTTAGATCAAATTATTAAATAATTGAGTTCATGGAGAATAATGTCTCTTGCGAGTCAATATCTAGTTTAAAATATAGTATTCATGAATATCTATTTTATATATCGCTAAATTGATGTTTAATTTAAATCGACGACAACGTTCTAGTTAATTTACACTGATTCAAAATATCGTCTTTATACCTATATACCTAGATTCTTTCAGAGTAAGAGAAAATAAAATCAATACTCAACATCTCGTTTCGTGATGAATGTACAAAAATACTATATTTCGTTTCAGAAAAAATCAGTTACAAACAAATCAAATCGATGGCCCAAAGCCTTTTGAGAATGTTCCTTGATACAAAGATGTAACCGACTGATTCTTCAATTTGATCACTGTGAGTGTTGGAGAAAGCACCAACTTATCAACATCTGACATCTAAGTATTGGGGAAGAACTAGTCATATGAAAGTTTTTCATAACTTTTCCAGTATATTATAGTCTCAAGAATTTCGAAGAATTTTCCAAGTGATTGACTTTTCATGAAGTTTTATTGTTGAATAAACGGGTGATCCAACAATAAGGTTAATAAAAAATGTTGAATATTCAAACTGTTATAGAATACAGATTATCAGATAAGATTAGTTTAGATTCACATTTTTTAATATATTTTTATTTATTCATTTTCATTTTCTATGTAACAGGTTCAATTCGATAGGATTTCAAGTTTTCTAATTAGTTACGTTTTAATTTAAAGTTCAAGTGACTATACTAGTAATTAAATAATATTCATCAGTCTTTACACAATCAATAATACATTATCCTTCATTATGCTTAAAGATGATAGCTATGATCAGATAACATTTAGTATCCTGAATTTTAATAAATTTTGACTTGATTATTCTTCAGAATCATGAGGTCTACTTTCCTCTACAATTTCACGGTTTATTAAAAAATATGTATGTTTTCTGTACAAAGGTAAAAATATTTATTGAATTTGGCATAGTCTAAAAAGTTTGTATTGTTTTAAAAAATGACTCATATATTGTATTCGTTTGAATAAAATAATGGAAAATATTGTTCATTGATTCATAGATCTAAAAAATGATCTGTCGATTATACAGAAATTCGCATTTGACGATTCGCGAATGAAAAGATGTGGGTTATTCTGAACAGCTGAGACGGGCCGGAATGACGTCGATGACGACATGCGAGCTTAGCGCTACTGAATACTGCTGTGAGAGGCGCTGGCCGTATCAAAATAAACTGAACATACGTAAGATCTATTCTATACTTGTTAGTCGTTGTCGCGGTCTCACACAGTGTGGAGGTGTTTGTTTCTCTTAATTAGTCTTTTGACAGTATAGTAGAAAGTATCAATAGAAAGTTAAGTTTGCTATTTTATGTTTAATTCTTGAAGAAATTATGGAGATATTAGAAGTCATCGAGGAATGTAAAGTTTTTGATAGCACTAAGATGACGAAATATCGTTATCTGAAAGAAATCAGCAAGACGTGGCCTGCCAATGTTGCGCAACAAGAGTCATCACAATTTACAACATCCGAGAACCTAGTTTGGGAAATGAAATTCAATCGCAAAGTAGTTGGCAAGTGGGGTGTACCGGAGTGTACCTTAAGTTTAGCTCTGGTGTCTGGTGACGTGAGCAACGTTGAAGTACACATACAGTGTTTTGCTATAAGTAAAATTTTTGGACTCGAAGGATCATTATGTGCCCTGTTAGATGTGAAATTTGATACGAGAGATTTTTCCGGAAAATCCGTCTCATTCTTTAATCCAAATTTGACGGCTATTTTGGCGAATGTTCAGGTTATAAAAAGAAATACGACTGGGAGTGTACAAAATGGACAATCGAAGCTATTAGCAGATTTAGAACTAATGTCAAAAAATAAGAGATTATACGACGTGACGCTAGTTGTCGGCGAAAAAGAATATAGAGCGCACAAAGCTATTCTGGCCTCTAGAAGTCCAGTGTTTTTGAACATGTTTAAGCCTGATATGTTAGAAAAGATCGAAGAGCGCAAAGAAATTAAAGATGTGGATCCGGACATTTTCAATAAACTACTCGAGTTCATCTACACTGGCAAAGTTAATGAGGTCGAAAAAAATGCTGCAGATCTTTATGTGCTATCTGAGAAGTATTCAATGAATGATCTCAAGAGAATTTGTAATAATATAATATGCAATGACTTACGCGTGGAGAATATAATTGGAATATTAATACTCGCTGATTCTGAGAAATCAGTCGATTTGAAAATAAAGGCGATAAATTTTGTAGTCGAGCACCTGGAGCAAATAATTGATACAGAAGGGTACAAAACAATGGTCAAATGGCATCCGAATTTGATGGACGAAATTTTCCGAGCAATTGCATCAAAGAGGTTAATTCATACATTATTTGCATTATCATGTTATTTGTTCTTCATAATGGAATTGCATAGTAGTATACTTAAGTTTGAAAGAGTTTATTTGCGTTGAATCATAGCATTTGTAGAACTTCATTCCAAGAACTGATTTGATTTGTTTTTATCACTTTTGATTTACTGTGTACATCGATGTGTAAGTAGCTAAAAGCCACTACTCTGACAATCATCTCACTGTTTCTAATTTGTTACTACTCTATTTAATTCAAATTCACTTGCTACAGTTGCTAGTTTTCCAAATACTAATCGCAATCTGAGAATTCATGCATGAAATTGCACGATAACATATCTTTAAAATCATTTTCCACTGTTATATTGTAGAGAACACCTTCCATTGTTCAAATATTGGACGAATGGTCGATCTTTGACAATAGTTTGATAATGGCAGTGAAAGTGACAGCTAAATTTTACAATGTGAATTTATTCAAAACTACTTGATGAGGCCCGTAAACCTTGCTGGCGAAACGTTGCGACAATTAATTATGTAGTGGATTTTGTGATTTTCTTTATCCACTTCACACTGGATTGGCCCTCAAAGATCGACCATTCGTCCAACATTTTCCACTACAAAGACAGAACATAATGAGGCAAAGTTAGTGAAAAGAGTATATTATTTACCTGGATGAGGTTAGATAATTGTGGCACGAAAACGCTACCCGAGCGCAGAGAGGGTAGCAAGTTTGCACGTCCCGAAATCGTCTAACCTAGCTCGCTAAGACGTATAATACACTATTTTCTGAAGTTCACGGAATACACGATATAATTATACATTGTCATTTTCTCCTTCTTACAAAAATTGTGTAAAGCCAAAATGAGCTTGATGTTGTAACATGCTGAAGATTAAACGACGAAAATTTTGGTAAGTCAATATTTTCTTCGTATTCAAAAATCCATGATCCATACGATTATTAACTTGTATTCTAAAATGATATGAAAATACTTTTAGCTAAATATGCAAGGATCGGTTGGTATCAAGATTTAATTGTAAGTCATGTATACATACATATGATTTATGCGTTCTAGATATTTAAATATCCATACGAGTAGAAAAATATAAAGATTGTGGTTGATTAAATATATTTATTTTACACTGAGCAATATTTCAATTTGTACAACGATTGTTATTTTACGAAAGAGGATAATCTTATATGTAATTTTTAGAATAAATGAAACAATTGAACACTCTTTCAATTTTGGAATAGTATTTAAAGAGGCTTTAAAAAAACGAGCTAAAAATATTGAAAGTTGGCAGACAAGCAATAGTGAGGTGCACGATTCTTACATGCGCTGGGCGTTCTCTGCCCAAGAAGCATTTTAAAGCGCGAACAAAATTATGTGCGAGTATATATATTTGAAAAGGCACCGCGCCTCTAATATCATCAATCCCCATTTTTTAACTACACGACTAAGGCTGAATCACATTATTAAATATCATTTTGTGAGTAGCATTCCGTAAGTTTGAAAAAATCACAATCTTTACTTAAATGACAAGCCGGCAATTTTCTAGTATTTTTGACTGTATTTTTTTTCTGTAGGTTGAATACTAATCAATTATTATATGAATGGATTTCTGAATCGGAAAAACAGTAATGGTGGAAAATTATTGATAAAACATTGTCTTACATGATTTTTAATGCTATAATGATTTTTCGTGAAAAAAACACGTTTACACATCAAATTTCAGCTTTCTAAGATTTTTTTTCGATAATCAGAGATATCGACTCCTTCTCTTGATTTAATCCTACAACCTCATTAGTTGTGAAAGACAAAATGAGTACGGAATCAGGAAACATACCGCTATTCGATTTGACGCGTTATCCAGGGGTGCGCTAGCGCCCCCTCCTGTGTATATTAACTTTGAAGTGTATTGCTACCGTAATTGAAAGTAAACATATGAACGTGCGTGAACATTCTCTAAACTTTCGAAATTTCTAGTAATGACTTTTAAGTGTAATACAGTAACAATATACTGTAATGAATTTAGAGATTGTATTAGAATTTCTTCACCCTGGACCAGATGTAAGGCATCTGTAAACGTGCTATAATTTAATTGTGTACATTGACTAATAGTTGTTATTCATAGTCTTACACTTTGCTAAGCAGAAAAAAACAATTTCTTTTCATTTTATTGAATTTACAGGGTAAAAGATCTACAAGAAAATCAATCCAGAAATGGAAGAAATATTGGGAATGTATTTGGCTGTAAGTCTGAATCAAAAAGTTCATGAAAATAGCAATTTTATGATGGAGAATTGAAGTCGATGCTGTATGATTCAATTCTAACATTTGAAGTTTCAAGTATGTAACAAATAAATCATGTTTTCAATGTTTTCAGCGAATGGATGAAAAGATAATCAAGGGATGGACCCCTTTTTCAATACCACGAGTATGAATGATAGTTTATTTGTGAAGTACGATTGTATCATTGACCTGTTAATTCGGTAAATTTTAATGGGCCGAGAACTGATCGAATAAGTGTATAGCTGAAGAGAGCAGGGAGATAGGTATACGGTGCCACGAAGAAAAATAATTGATTCGGAGAAATTAAGTATTTGATTTATAAAATGACGTTAGTACAATACAATGTCTTTCCTTATCTATTATAACTCTGTTGAGATTAATGCACTTGTATCTGGTTCAATAATGGATAAAAACAGATTTGTCGAATGTTCATTCATTGAATAAAGAATAGAAACAGTTTTTCAACAAACAAGAATGAGAAGTTTTACTATACTAGTAATAATAGCTGATCTAATACTTCAAATAATACTTCAAATACCCTTGACTTTCAATTCAAAAGAATTTCCACTAATAAAAACATAAATCTTGTTTTGCTTTATCTCGAATAAAAATTATTCCCGGCGTTACTGAGAACTTGATTGCATAAAACAATAAGACGTTCCCATGTCTCGCTTCCTTCACATTCTTTCAACGATTCGTGTGCTCGTTGAGAAAAATTTACTTCAATATCATTGATAGATGTTCAAGACTATTCTTGCCCAGAATGGTTAATGTTAGTAGATGTATGAGCGATAAAGTGAGAGCGCGCGTGTATACTCAACCAAGCACATTCCCTTCAATTTTTGAAGACTCATCCAGTAGCCATGAAAATCTTGGAAGCGTGCGCTACAACTCTACAGCACGTGCGTCAGAAAAGAGGTTTGCGCATTTTACGCGTGCATTCTTTCAACGACGTCGTAAAGGGTACAGAGCGCGAATACGTGTTCTACGTGTACCACTGGCTCTGTGCGGAAGGTCCACGCGCGCTTCATCGCGCTTATGCATATATTTCGTCGGGCTTTTTAATTTCCATGGAGTGCCACAAGCGCTTTTAATTTTGCGAAAGCGATGGCTGGAGTGTGGCGAGTGGTTCGCGAGTAGTATTAGTTTATATTATAGAGAGGATATTTTGTTAGACTTTCCCATTCAGGTTGAAGTGCCACGTGTGTAGCTCATTTGGTATGAAATAGGTGTACCGGCCAATATCATCCAATTGTTGTCAATTTCCCAACAAGGCTGGTTAGGATTAAAGATTTACTCTGCATTATCTTCAGGAAAGTTTTTCTCGTTGAGAAAGCAAAATGAGCTGAGTCACATTCGGCTCGGATCTTCCTACGCTGAGCAGTAGCACTTTCGGTGAAAAGAACCCGAGTGAATCCCCAATAAGGCTCACCTAATTTGAACAGACACTACAATGGCTGTTATATATACATTTCGCTGAATGCAAGATTTTTAAAGCTGTCTGAAGAAAGGACCAAGTGGTAGGCCTGTCCAAGACCTTCAAAATAAGCTAAGCTGCATTGAATTTGAACTTTTCTATACGCTGAAAAATAATATTTTCGGAAAAATGGTATTTTTTTTATCAGTAGATAGGAGGTGAGAGTGTGATAGGATTTACTCGACAAGAAAAATCGAAGACTTATCAATACGCTTGATGGTGAAGAAAAAATTAGGTTACGAAGGTAAAATGAATCAAAGTATGTCACTCCATTTTTTAGCCTTGCATAAAGTCTTCTGCCGAAATTATTCTATATTATGCCAAAAATATTCCATGATACGGCACTGTTTTAGACGTTCATGTATATTAGATTCAAGGAGTGGGCCTCATTGGCTACATAGACCTTACGGTAAGTGGGAAATTCTCGCCATTTTTCAAGCTTATGAGAGCCAAGTAACCGCGTTTCATCAATAGTTGGCACATTATAGTTCATTTCGATACTAGAGCTAAAGACGAATTCTAGGCACGCGTGAGGTTTGCCGCCCGAGCGAAGCGAGGCTGGTAATCACACAAGAGCCTATAGAATCATCTTCTGCCCTAGTATCGAACAGTATTTTTCATCACGAGTGTAGAAAACTAAGATTTAATGATCAACTTTCCCATACAAGTTATGGAAAAACTATTTCAGCCTCATTCTAACTTCTAGATTCTGTTAAAAACCACGTATGTATCATTTTGCAAAGGAATACGCGAGTATAAAGAAAACTATTCAAAATCGATCTAAGAAACAGCAAAAATTACTTGTTCAACCATATGAAGAGAGCCATATAATCACTTTCTTGGTCCCAATTGGTGAGTAATAATGTGTGAGTTTCATTACGTTCATGCGTTGAACTAACATGAACAACGTGTAAAATTCCATGTAATAAAATCGACTTTACGAATGAGGTTAAGAAAATTCGCTCACACACGTGTTGTAATGTTCCAATATATATTTCTCAAGAGTTATCAGTAACTTTTTCTGTAAAAGTTAAGAATCTTGATGGTAAATAAAACTCAGTTTATGTGACACGTCAGAATTACGTGTATTTAAAAACAAATATTCAATTTTGATGAGACTAAATGTCCATAGTCTGAGTGTCAGCAAGATTCCAAACCAAAATAATATACACAATGAGTCGTTATTATATCAGTCTCTTCTAGCAGTTATATACGCTACCAGAGTCTTTTCTCGAAAATAAATGAAGTATAAGATCTAAGTATTGAAAGATAAATATATATTGATATTTGTATATATTATTATAGAACTCTCTGTGTGGATTCACATACTATTAAATGATTAGGGAAAGTTTATTATACTATATTCAACCTGTTATGCATTCGCTGTTTCGTAAAATGAGTCTCTCCCTTCGTTATATGTCAGTAAGTACCTGCTACGTGCACCATAGCAGCCATGAGCGAGTTTACTTTTTATTCCGGTCATACAGACGCGTATGAAATTGGTCTACTTTTCATGTAATTGGTTATTGAAGAATTCTACCCACGCATCGCAGTTTTATAAGTATGATGCCAATCGGAATAGAAGATATTCCTGTGGATTCAATTTAATTTGTATAAGAATTATATTTTTATATTCAGAACAAAGTTTTTGAGGTTGAAATTACAATGATTTTTCAAATCCATTATGATTGACGAATTTTCAGTTGTATTGAAAACCGCAATTAATATTTTTTCAATGAACAAACAGTGACATATTTTTCGGTAAATAAATAAAAATCAGAAGGGGTTAAACTTCTTTACAGAATATAAAAGAGAATGTGAAAGAGCCTTAAACACTCAGGTTACATCTGCCCCAACTCGATCACTATCTATTTGTACATATGAATCGTGCTTATTGATCTTAGCGTAGATCATCTGATATGTACCATTAAAAATGTTGTAACTAGAATAAAAAAAATCTACTCGTGAAACAAATGAGAGACAAATTCCAATGAGACGTCCTTCCAATCACTTAGCAAACCGTGTAACAATACAAGAATCCAACAAAGATCGATACTGTGAACCATCTAGAATCTTATCGAGCAGTCCTGCCACACAATAATTCTTCTCTCCGAGTATCGATTGGAATACAGCGCGAGCTTAGAAGTGTGTAGCTGGAGCGAGGCACTGTCGCATCGAGCCAATCTACCCTAGGCTGCTCGCATCTGCGTCACGCCGATAAATAACGTCCCCTCCTCGAAGAAGCGATGCTCCAAAAAAGTAGGTCCCCTCGTCAAAAATTGCGGGGTGTGATAAACGTCGCATTGCAGGGGATTTTATTGTTGCATCCCACGGATAACGAGCTCACGATGTCGCTATGCGTCTCGTAAAAAACGACGGCACGCTGTTTAACGATGGGACTGCCTAAGGAAGTTGGTTGTGTTGTGTACGTGTACACATACATCCTACGAAGATACACAAGCGGGCTTATGGCCTCGTTGCATTTAAGTCCGCGTGAATACCACTTCATCCACTGTAAGACGAAGGGAACCTGATGCTATAGTAGCTTATTCTATGATTTAACGTTCAATCTTACTTTTCAATACTTGTGATGAAAAATATCGTTCAATATACTTCCGAAATGTGATTTTCACGCTAGTTACAAGAATAACTAATTTAATGATTTTACTCTAAAGTATAATGAGTCTGGCTATTCATAGTAGCATCGATATACTGCTGCTGTTTATGTGATGGGGTAGGAATCTCATAACTATTGAGGGATCCATATGTTCATCATTATTCCGCTTGCATATAGCATTTATAACCTCAATGTATAGTGGCCACCGAATTTCTGATATCCATCTAAATCATCCACATCAAAACGCTACGAGTCTGTTGCCGTCATCAGCGCAAAGATAATAGATCATTAACGACCATCCCTGTATACGTAGGAGCCCTGATCATTTATGCTACCCTGATAGACAATCAAAGGCTGTAGTCACGCTGAATTCAAGTCAACTATTATTGTATTTACCAACAGATACTCGTCTCTACCGTATAATAGACCACTGCGCGTAATTCCCAGCGCGCGAAGCCCATGGAGCTACAGATGCTTAAATAAACATCTCCATTTCGCGCTGAATAAGCCAATCCAATAACTTGCACCTCCGGGCCCCTAAGGAACAGCGAAAAATCTCGACAAGTGAGGCTGAATAAAGACGGCTTGCTGCACCATCTCCCAATTACCCGCGAGTACCGCTCGCCCCTCGAGCGGGCGAGCTCGAGACGGTACGGTGGTTTAGATTCGTCCCGGATAATACGGCCCTAATGGAGCGTGCCGCAAGCAGGATGTCGTGCCGCGCGCGGCCCAAACAATGACCCGGGTAACTAGCTATTTTGTCCTCGCGCTCCCCGTCTACCCCTGTTTATGACTTTTGCTATCCACGCTCAAGAGCTTTGATGCGTTTGCAAAATTTAACAAGGGCCCGATGATGTTTGGATCCAGCGCTTTCCGCTTGTTGCTTATCGACGATATCATTTTGTCTTCATCGCATTGGCTTGGCTTATCGATAATATCAAATTGAAAAGTTGAGCCAGCAGTTTATGTTACTTTCAGAGGGCAGTACAGACCGTAGGACTAAAAACAATTTACTAGGGGTTTCTGCTGTCAAAAGAATTACCAGTAGGTTTTGTCAAAGAGACTTCGTTTTTCGTTTCACCGAGTTTATTACATTTGACGTTGGAAATACCAAAAAATAACCCTGTAGTGATCAAACAAAGGTTACTATGAAGATATTAGTAAATGTGACTGCGGTATACTTGAGACTCGAAAAATTAACTGTAGAATGGAGGTAGGAGTAAAGTGAGAGAGTATGCGAAGATTCGAGTGTGACCGTAGTTATATGAATCCGAAAGTATAGGAGGGGATGCGAGCGTTACAGCTTCGATCTGTGATACTCAATATAATTACGTCTTATGTCTCGTATCTCACGGCGCGAACATCGAATGTTTTAGTTTATGTACCATCGAGAGCAGTACATGTAGTGAGTTTACATCAACGGTCGTCTATTCCTTGATTCACCTCTGCCCCAAACTCCACAATCGGTTGCTATGGAATATGAAAAACGTGGAAGGGCTTCTGATATTTGACGTTAGCGTTACAGTAAATTGATTTTTTAGAATATTTCATAAAGATTAGATGATTCCTCCGGAAAATATCATCGGACAAAAATAGAGGTAGGTGCAGCACACATTCGTAAGCGCATACATTTTTCAGATCCACCCTAACTTGGCACCCAAATCACAGAACAAAAAGCCCTTCATTCGTTAGATTTCGCTGGGAACAGTACTTTTACATTTTCTATAATACTGAAAAGTAATGAGCTTGTGCAATTAAAAAGGTTCACTTTACTATGTGTTTAAAGAATGTTGGCGATGGAGGTATGATTTCATCCTCTCATTATCAAGGAACACAATTACTATTGTCTTTTGTTGATGTAACTATATATATATATATGATGTACTCACAGTAACAGTTATATTATCACTTTTTCGCTCCGCAATCTCAGAATGGCCTCAAGATTCTCGACCCAATTCTGCGAAGAAATCAGAAGCAAGAGTTTTATTATTCGCGACACAAAAAAATCAACTTTACCCTCGTGTAACACTGTAACTCCACTTTATCGGATGGAAGTGTGTGATGTGTACAAATGATTACGTGCAATTTGTCAGCGAGTCATAAAAAGGGACAAGTGCTGAGCATTATACGTGATCAATCCCTCCGGCCAGTCCGGAGGATTCGTTGGCCACGTTCGGGAGATAAAGGGACTCGTAAAGTTGAGGTGAAAGAACATTCCCTCGCTCACGCACTTTTTGGGTGTTTAAGAGGATATTGCGGGAAGCCGGCTCGCAAACACATTGGCGTGGAATGACTTTGCTGCCAATTCTTGCACGTCGTTTTGACTCGATTCGGCATTCACCGCGCGTACATGCCGCTGCGCAGGGAGACAAGTTATATTGCCGAGCAACAGTCATAATAGGTATATCTCTACTCGGAAACTATTCGAATTATCCGTATGTGAGAAGAAAATGTATTTCACTCCTTGGAGCAACTAATATATTATGCACCTGGGGGAAGTTAGGCGATTTCGGTACGAAAAACGTTTGCGATCCGAGCGCCGTGACGATTGCAAGTTTGCACTTGCCGAAATAGCCTAGATGAGCGAGGTGTATATACTATTTTTCGTACTCCGCGAGAGAAAAGTGCCAATCTTTGCAAACGCCAGGACACAAAGTTGGTACTTTGCTACCACTCGGACGAAAATACCTTTTCATAAAGTACTATTCTCCCAATCGCTCCCTAGCCCTTTCAGGTGACCTCACTATACCTATCATTATTTGATCAGTAGTTTTTTACAATGAGAAACTTTGTCAAAGGGTATCTATTCAAAGAGAGAAATGAGTATCTCTATTGTATCTTTTTGAATCTCGTCTCAAACCCTGGAAAACTTTTACCGAGGAAATTCTCAAAAAAAGGAACGGCGAAGAGAGAAGAATTATATACACGCGTTTCAACTAGCTTCGGTTGGGTTTGAGAATTTATGCACTGCACCGTCATCAATCGCGAAAAAGTACTCTCTAAATCTAAAATAGTAAAAATCTACTATTTAATAGTACAAATTGCACAACTGCTCAAAATAGTAGAAATTCACTAAAAGATAGTGAAATTTTACTAAGAAATAGTAGGATTTCAACTGAAAAATAGTAAACTTTCACTAAATTACTAAAATATTAGTGAAATTTTACTATTTTTATAGTGAATATTCACTATTTCGAGCAGTTGTGCAGTTTGTGCTATTAAATAGTATTTTCTTGCTATTTTAGATTTAGAGAGTAACCAAGTAAGGAGAAAAAAACGAAAAATCGAGCAAAAGGGTATCAAAGCAAAATCATTATTTTTCTTACACGAAAAGTGATATTTGATCGGAGGAATAGATTAAGTATATCAACAGTTGAGGACGTTGAAGATAATGAGTTTTAAGGATTTATTAATAAATGATTTTTGGTCCCAGTGGCAGCAAAGTGCTAGCTTTGCGACCTGGCTTTGCAAAGAATGGCCCTTTTCCGCCGCGGGGTACGAAAAATAGTATATGCACCTCGTTCATCTAGGCTATTTCGGCACGCGCAAGCTTGCAATCCTCGCTGCGCTCGAATCGCAACCGTTTTTCATGCCGAAATCGCGTAACCTCGCTCACATACAAGCAGGAAGAAAGTCAGATAGACAAACAGATCCCAAAGTAAAATGATAAAAAACCGTATGAAAGAATCGATAGGTCTTGTAACAGACAGTATACAAATGAGCCCGTAAAATTTTACGGAGATCAGATCATCCGTTCGCGAGAAATCGTTCTCTAAGACACCATCATTATTTTGGAGAGATTCTTGAAGTAATCTTTTTGATGTAATCTTTTATAAAGGAATTGAATTTATAATCACGTATTTTCGTAAAATTTAGAAATACTAGCTTATTAAATTAGAATAGTTGTTTTGTTTCGTAAGTTTTTAGAAGTATTAAAAAAAATCTATGCAAACAGCACCATTGACCTAAAAAAAGTTTCTTTTCCCTCATAATTAAGTCTTATCGTTAAAGTACAAAGAGTAGCGAAAAATATGCTTTGCTACTTATGAGGACTTGTGAGTTAAACGAGAGTAAAGGAAAATGAACTAATTCAGAGGCTGAAAAAGTCACAGCGATGTGTCGCTAGAAGCATCGCAAGCCCCGCTCGAGAAACGTGGTAACTTGGGGAAAGAAATATATACCATCCTAAACTTTCATTGAGAGGGTGTAGATTGAAGTGTTCTGGAGTATTATTGAATGATGCTTCAATGAACCTTCTCTGATTATAAGACACAGGGAAGATCATTTTTCAAAGATGATTCAACTTTTACAATAGAATTTGAATACGATCTGAGAAAATACACTTGATGAAATATTTTATTAGAGAGTAAGGATTTTAATGCAAGAAATCGTCATCGATTTTTATCTTTTAAATATTTTAATGCTATTCCAGTACGATCGCCTTCATTGTCGTTTATTCTTTGGGTCTATGGATTATCCGAATGCATTCTATTGGCATTGTAAAACAAATGGTTTTGTTCGAGGTCTGTGAGCCTACAAGACAATCGACTAAATTGTACATTGAGATGTACAAATATTCCCCTACCTTAGATACTGTTATTCATTTACGTTAGCTCGTGTATTTGAAAATGACATAGACCGCTCATATTATTCATTGAATAAACATACACACGAATACACATTTACATACAAAGTTGCGCTCTGAATTCAAAAGAAGATTATTTATTAAAGACGCTAACAGAATGATCATGAAGTCTTCTCAAAAAGAGAGTAACATTTTATTTTGTTCAAGTTTTGGAAAAGTTATTTGATAAGCTCCTTAGAAGAATTTTCGGAAGAAACAGAAATTGTTTCTATCGAAAATTTCAAAAGAATAAAAGTATTGAATGAAAAAAGCAAGTAAGTATAGTTATTTTCTTTAGCTGTAAGACTTTAAGGATACTTTATAAAGCAAGTCTGCATCAAAAGTATAGATGCCGAAGGACCAATTGCGAAAGTAGCGGTGACCGGATCCCTCTCTCTCCATTTAACACACGTCTACTTGGCATTTCTTTTCTTCCTTCGTTGCAAGTAGCCTGTCCTGTAGAAAATCACACTCGGAGAAGAATAGACCAACAAAAATAGAGAAAAACGGATTATCTAGCCATTCAAGAGCCTCCGTTGGCAGCCGTAACTTTTTTCTTACGTCGATGAATATAGGGGACTTTCAAAAGATGCAAACACTATTAATTATAGTAAATTCAAAGAATCCAGCATGTTTGTGCTTCTCGTGTCGAGGTTTTTGCGATGTTATACATCTACCTTCTTCGAGAGCGTTTCTTTCTCGTATAAGAAACTTTCGTTATGATGGCGTGTTTGGTTTTTTATTCCACAGTTGTACAAGAATATTACAAAAATAAAAGATTCTTGTTACGAGAGAATATTGTATAGTCGAGCGTATAGTACTAGAATATATTTATACGCTTTTATTATACTCTTTTATTCAATTTTCTTTCTGTGTACGTCTGTGTCAGTCAGAGGCAGAATGGATGAAGATTCGTAACTAAATTTATCATACTTCTCTATTAGTTACAAATCTGAAAATCCACGTATACTCATAGTCTCAAAAAAATTTAATGCCATGTAGAAATATTCTACAAAAATAACCTTCCTTGAAACAATTAGGAACGTGAAATATATACTATTTCAAAAGTCTCTGAAGTTGGCTACAAGAGATTAGTGGATGTGCCTATTATGCATCTGCATTTATTACTGCCAGTCGACTTAACTTTTCGTTATAACTCGTGACAGTTGTGAGTCTTTTCAGTCCCACGATAAACATATAAAAAGAAGTTTACAAATAATGCTTCTGTTGAACCAACTTAAATAATAGAACATTTCGACACTAGAGCAAAAACCGAATTCTAGGCATGTGTGAGGTTTGCCTAAAATCATCTTTTGCCCTTGTATCCGCGCGGCAGTATTTTTCATCACTTGTATCAAAAGGTTGATCATGAAGCCTTAGTTTTCTACACTCGTGAGGAAATAGTACATTCCAATACTAGACCAAAAAACGAGTTCTAGGCACGTGGGAAGTTTGCCGCCCGAGCAAAGCGAGTTGTCGAGAGCTGCTCAGCAATTTACGCTGAGTTTGTCTTTTTTTTCCTTCGAATTGCTCTTACTATTTTTCGCGTGGTATCGCGGAGTATCGCGTGCCCTCCGTTGCGATAGCATCATTTTGTAACGCTAAAGCGTCATGAAATGCATCCCCGAAACTGCTACACAATATGTCATTTTTAGTGCACCCGTGATGAGAAATAGTATACGCAACTCGTGCGCATGTAGGTGAATCCAGCACGAGTGGAATTTGGCGTTTGAGCGCAGCGACGAGTTCTGGATTCTCTAGTCACGTAATGTACTGTTTCATCGATTTTGTTTATCAATGTATAAGAATTTATAGTTTAGTGACTCGCTCTTTGACGAAGGAACATTTAGGACGCTTGCATATCATGAAAAATATTTTTGTCTTGTGTTTATATAGAACTGTATTTTCCACATATACCCAACTATAAAGTGCTTTTTCTTTCTTCTCAATCATTCATGACTGTCTCCCCTTGCGCTCGAGGAGATAACTCAGTAATTTATGCTAGGCTATATTAAAAAATCGCATACTGCACTCGGGAAAATAAAGTGCACACCTGACGTCCCGCGTGTTTGTCAATCGCACGCAGGACGTTCACATCACATTTCATTTCCTAGATGCATAATGAACTAATATATTATAGTATAATAAAATTCAGTCGTGAGATTCGCCTTTTTTTCACTGGTACCGTAAAATATTATATTTTTAGATGTATTTCGTATAGAATTGCATCATCATCGACAAAAAGAATGAATGCAAAATATGAACATAGTAACTCATTATTAAGACAGGCAGGTGGAGATAGACATGGTGAACATTAAAACATTGAAAGACCAATGATAATTACGATGATAAAATAATCAATTTCCCGATAGGTACTAATTAATAGATATGAAATTTGTCCTCGGCATTAGTACTAAGCAAATCCTCGAGTACTGTAGTATTGAAATAATGCTTCTTTTAAATTATAAATGGAACACAAGGGAGCCGAAATCTCAGATTTTTCTCCTCTCTTACTTATTGTACCTTGTCGACGACATGTCATTATGCTCGCTGAATACAGCAGTTAATTAGCAAGCGCTAATTACCGTCCATCCTTTATTAATCGCCTGATGTGCTCTCGACCCACCTCAGGGAGTCTATACCAATTTTCACGCTGCACGTACGTATAGTCATATTATTATCTCCAACTCAGTAGGACGTTTTGATACGAGATTGTTTGAACTTGTAATTATAACGTTTTTATGCAAGCTTTAGAGGAACCTTTGACCTAGCTCAACCAAGATTGTCTTTCTTTCAGTTGAGAACCTTGATTTTCTCGTATTAGTACTGCTGATCGTCGCTACTAGCATGAATCAATAAGTTTCAATTATGGATAACTTTTACGAGATAATCATAGAATAATACTTTAAAAAGAGTAAATGATCATTGAATTTCATTGAAAATCATTGGTATTCTCAAATGGTAGAAAAAGTTTGTTTGTAATAATCACAACTATTGTACTTGGTAGGTTTTGAATACTAATGTATCGAACACGTGCACTTTATACGTTTATGCTTTTTCTTTTGCTTCTTGTCAGTTATAGATTGAATGAATTTTTCTTCATTTTCTCTTTTTTATATCTTCCTCGAGTCTTTTCGGTTGCTCAATATTTCATTCTCAATTAATCTGAATGATATGTAAGAATTACATTCTGAAACTTTCAATTTTAGCGTAAACATTCAAGAAAGGCATTTAAATGCACATTTGTGGATTCGGTTGTACTGGGTACGCTTATGATATTCATCCTCTGGTTATATGCCACGCGTCTATTCACGCCGAGATCTGCCATAAATGCAATGGTCGATTTATTCATGGCGACGACTAAACTACTTTGCAAGCCTGAAGCTTAACTTTGCATTGTCGTTTTATACGCTGCTCAACTCAGTGTAACTTTTTTCATTTACACGCTCGTGCATGCATTCTGCACTTTTCGAACTTGAAATATGATAATTCATAATTCATAATTCATAATTCATAGAATTATCCAAAATAAGAAACTTTCCCAGAGGTAGTTTATTCTTAATTTTTCTTTCACAGACAAAAAGCTTTGTCACGGTGTCAAAATCTAATTGAATTTCAGATTTTTGTCGTCGATAGCACTAGGTCGCGGTGCAGTCAGCAGCAGCTGATGCAGAATGATTTGTGAATAACTCGAAAAAAAACGAAACATTGGCTCCCTCATGGCTGTATACATTAGCTGTTTGGCTGTCCAAAAACTAATAAAGTTTGAGCAAGATCGGAAACGTCAAAAGCCCGTATATCAATATATAACAGTACT
Organism: Aphelinus atriplicis; assembly: GCA_020882685.1. Lineage (NCBI taxonomy): Eukaryota > Metazoa > Arthropoda > Insecta > Hymenoptera > Aphelinidae > Aphelinus > Aphelinus atriplicis. Next base: position 17,624,617 of record CM037076.1, on the reverse strand, counting down.
CACGCAACGGTGACGCGTGACTGCAGTTTTTAACCGATTTATACGACTGAGTGACTCGTCACTGAATTTTTTCTTCTGAGCGAACTGTAATTATAAATGTTCAACCACTGAGATACGATATTATTTCGCGATTCTCCGAGCTACCATCTTATTTTGCGCTTGTCCGAGATCCGTCCTTATAAAGCCGCGCCCCGGCGTTCCCAGAGATGAATAGGGAGTATCGATATATGTGCCGATCGTGGTCACAGCTAGACCAAAATCATTAACCCTTTTCCTCCTGAATAACACATTTTTTTCAAATTTTTGGCCTCATATCCCTTAATGATAAAAGCATGTAAAAAATGTATGAAACATCATTTCTTACAGATTTTGACCTCCTCTTTCGAATGGTATTAAGGAAATTTTTGTAAATCGTAAGCCGGAAATTTTATACAACATTTCTACCACTGTAAACGAAGTTATAGATGTCCGACCTTCAAAATCCCGTTGGTTTTATTTTGAAATTCAGAATAGCGGACACAAAATGGCGTCCAAAATGGGAAAATTTTCTGCAATCCAGTGAATTTGTCATCCACCTTCTTGCAGTGAATGCAATTGCAGTGCTGCAGTGGTTTTTCACTGTAATGATTTGAGAGAGTAAACGACAATTGCTATATAGAAAATACCTCGGATCCGGATTCAGTGACCGCGAAAACATATAGTAAGCACAGTGAAATCCCCCAGGCCTGGAACTTTTTTTTGAGAAGCTTCATTATGACTGTTTTTTTGGAAACAGCTCAAACGACTTTTATTTCAGTGAACGCGCGCGCACTATAGTACAGCCGAATATACCACCAGCCGCTGGCCTCATCAGCACCTCGAGCAGGCCCGTGTGAAAAAACTCGTCAGAGTTGGTCTATATTTTGTTTTTGTTTTCAAAGGATATTTCCACCAAGGGATGTTCCCAAGCTGGTCTATTTCGGATGAAGCTAATCGGCGAAAAGCAGAGTGAGGCTTGCTTGCGGCTTGGAAAGCTCGAAGCGCTAAAAGGCGATCTTGCGTGAAGCGATCAAAGTGGCCGCCTTTACGGGCTGCCACGCTACTGGCTTTTATGCGCGCGATTAAAATGGAAACACACGGACTCTGTATCTTCTATTTGGCCACAGCCAACCGATCCTCGTGCCTAAGAATTTTAATTTTCCCCCTTTTTTTCGCGCCCCAGACTCGTCTTCTTTTCCTTCTTGCCTCGGTGAACTGCGCGATTAAGTTTTTGTTTTTCGCGTTGCTACTTGCCCAGCCGAAGGTGTGTCCAGATTTTTCTTTAATATTCGACACGCCTAGAGTATTCACGCTATTTTCGTTTTCTCCTTTATATATCGTCGCCCACGATAATGACAGAAAAAACTATTGAAGTAGCACGTTCCGTATATTTTATACTTTTTCATCTATTCCTCGTCAGATAAATTATTTTCTCGTTTCCCCCTCAGGTTTTAGTTAATATTCTCTTATCGATTATGAATTCTCATGTCTGTAAATTGAGAAGCTTACAAAGTTCAATCAAACCGTAACAACTGAATAACGCAATTTCCGAAATATGTTCTCGTTGTAATGTTGTTTACTCGCAAATACTGAAGCTAACTATATTGTGGTTCACTTGTGTCTCTTTGTATATATGTTGATTCCCCGAAATTCCTTGTCATTGAAGGTTCGACAGATCCAACCGCACGAATAATTCACTCTGCCCGTTTTAGAACAAGCCAAATCATATATCCATAAGGTATTTGAACCCTAGCATTTACATTAGACACGGATCGATTTCATCGAATTATGTCAAATTCCATGGTACTGCAGTTTGATAAAGCTATATCACCCAGAGGCCTGGACATTGTACTGTAACCCATTCGAGGGGTGAACTAGAGATAATTATTACCCTCGCGAGTTATACGTTCGTATAACACTCACTGGAACCTATTCCAAAAGTTGGACGTGCGAATCCACTTGTCGGGCTAGAAGACTCGTGCCAGATGCCGACCGTGTTTCATAAAAATGTTTTTGAGTTATTTACATTTGATGAGATCGAATAATGAAACGGAATAATCTCGGGGCATTGGTTTATGAGTAACCGTGAATCTTCCAATCGACCGTTGAGACCGTCGAAGCCTAGCTTATAGAATCCAGAAATGACGCGCTGCAGTCGTTTTGATAATCAGAGCGAGCGCGCGTTTTGACAAATTGTAATCTCAAACGCGGGAAATTGGCGGTCGGATGATTTCGAGGATCGATGCGGGCTTATCTGTTGTCACATTTCCACGGCAAAGTACGAACTCCAGCTCGAGTATCCTCAATATGGGTTTCGACACTTTCCACTCGTGTTTGCAATATTCGCTAGCTAATTCATCTCGTGCGGAGATAGAGATGCGCTTTGCCGAACTAAAAGAAACGCAGTGAACTGAATTTGCAGTATACTTTCTTGGAGAGATTTTATGAATTAATAATTTACAGACTCGAATTGAACTAGTGAAAAAAAAACTCTAAAATCATCGCATAAAATTATCGATCGAAAAATTCAAATACAGTATAGTTGAAATTCCCAAGGTCGATTGAGAAACCGTAGGTTGATATAGGGATGTCAACAACGTCTATTATGGAATTCGGTGAAATATCTCTTTAATTCCTAAATATCCTTTGCCGTCAAAAGTTCTAGAAATAGAGCTCACATTGATTTTACCCTCCCCTAACAGCGGCTGCTATTAGGGAAGTAAACAACGGTTACTCGAGAATATTGAATTCACACCTTGACACTACTGTTCAGAAAGATCGGACCATCCCTTCAGAAATCATCATTCAACCTGTAGATTACGAAGATGGAGGTCCGGTAGCTCGATTAGGAAGTTCAAATTTCACCCTGTTCTAAAACCATGAAGATTCTGATATTTATCTAAGAGCTCCTTCAAATAAACACCAATCCATGAATTTAGAAATATGCGACAGACAGAAAAGAGTCTTTAGTTTTGAGTATAAAGAATCATTTAGAGAAGGAATAAATTATGCATCTTCTGAATTTATTAATGTATAGATGTGAAAGGGAAAAATACAATTTTTGCTGCTTCACCCCTTTAAAATGCGAATTCTGGTAAATATGCGCAGCCATAATTGAATACATAGCACTCAGCCAGTCAGTTAGTCAAGACAAGTGCGTCTATATATAGAGAGATTCAAGTAGTGGGTGTTACCTAGTTGTACCTCATATATATATGCTCATAAGGTAATACGGTATTTGCCATTTAGTTAAAAGTACAACAGTTCGCCCTTATAGGGAGGATCGCGTGCAGAAAGCATTGTAGATCTCCCTCGCCATATACTGCCGCTCAATTAGAGCCTCGAAGCTTGCGATCATTAGGGCCGTGGCCTGACGATTGATCGAGTGGACGTAATTAGGCGAGCGCGAGAAACCCGAGGATTTCTTCGAGAGCCGCGAGCGGAACAATGATCGACGAGAGTGCGCTTCTAAATAGTTGAAGTAGCTTTCTTTGAAGCAATCGACACTTGATCCATTCTATTTTTCAGCCCCGGCCGAACTTTTAAATTATGGATTTAGCGCGGACGAGAGAGTACTCGATCACCGTTTTCGATAGTACGCGACTTTCTCATATGATAATGGTCTGTTGAAGCCATCATACGTGTTCTCTGGTCGATATTTCGCATGCGGTTCAGCTCCATTAACATTTGAATACATTAGTTTTGTACGTCGTGCACATGGTGTTTGTCTGTCGGTCAGTTGCGGGAAGGTCGTTCCCCGATAAGCTATAGTTGACTCAAACATTGCATGCGATGCTTGTTATCAATGACAGTGCAATATCTGGAAAAAGTTTTAGACACAAAGGATACATTTTTTTTCACGAGAGAAATTGTTGTTTGAGAGGTGCACAATTTCAAATGTTAATTTAGTCGACTACGGACAGGAGAGATACGGGGTACCTGCGCGTGTCAGGAATCTGTGCTCAAATTCTTGTAAAAAGTTTTGTGAACCTTTTCAGTCTCAGGAAGAAACATCATTGAAAATACATTTTTCAAAAATATGATATAATGCGAGACATTGAAAATGAGAAAGACATTTCATGTATGCAAGGTACTCGGAACGTTCTGCATAAGCATGAGTTTCTTGATTACAGATTACCCAAATTAATGTGTATATATAGAAACAAAATCAGGTTCAAATCAAATATCTGCAGAGAGTTTTCATTATCTGTTAGAAGTTATATAGTCTATGTAATATGGTTTAATCAAAGACAAAATGTATTTTTCAATAGAATGATATCAGAAATATACTCTTTTATCTGTATTTTATTTATTTCAGACATGCTACATGCGACAAACTGGATGAAAAGAAGTATTTTCAGGATATTTCCCGAAGATTTTTTTTTTTTTTCAAAATGCTGTATCTCGGCGTTAAACTGTTCAAATTGAAGGTATTGAGTAGAGCTTTCATTTGACACCAATCACGTTAGAAAATTTTCATCTTACGCGGTGTAGTGACCTTTCTCGCTTAGGTGGCGCATATTGGGTACAGGTACCTTATAACCTTAAAACATATACGTGAAATCGGTATTTTCTACATCTTCGACATTTCGCCATTCCGAATGCTACATCTACTTCAAAATAGTTACGTTCTTCAGGTTTAAACAGTAAACAGATACCAAAGCTGATATCCAAAACAGGCCAAAAAACGTCATTGCCTATAATAAATTTTCACCTTTCTACTCGTGTACATGCTATCATTCATTTTGAAAAAATTAAGAAAAAAAGTTTTTATTCAATTTAGATATACTTTTACAATTTTTTTATTTTTGGTGAGAATCTGAGTCACTTATAGATTTCGCTCATGAATTTTGCCTTCTTTAACAGTTTTTCTTAAGAGAAAGCAAAATGAGCTGTTAATTTAGATAAGAATTAAAATAGAGATTTCTTCGATCACTCATAAAATCAAATTTTAGAACGTGAATAAATGGATCCAGTGTTATAATGACCTACCTTATTGAAAGTTTTTTGTTTTCTGAGGTTCAACCAATATAGAGGTTCTTATTCCATAGATGACCAAGATTTCCGATTCATTTGCTCCAGAGGGTTCTGTAATGCAAAAGAAAGATTTTTCCTTACTTTTTGAAGATATACATTGAGAAATTAGATGATTTCAATCCATGAGTATATATATTCCAGATGATTATAAGTACAAATTACAACGCAACATTAATAATTGAGATGACAAACATTTAGGTCATTTATTCGACGTAATGAATCAAATGAGTGCGTGTGAGGAGTTTTCACGGAATGCAACGTTTAAATAAAGACCACAAGAAATAAAGTGCAAATAACCAAAATACCACTATAAGATTTCAATTTGAATCTAATAGTTTGAGTAGTAAAATTCTACTTCTATCTATACTATTCCGATTAGAATCTGACAAAGATCAATATAATTGATAAGGTTATCATAACCGTGATCTCACAATTTTTCACTGGCATCGAATTCATTAGGCATACTAAAAGTATTCTATTAGCAGAGTACAGGTATATCAATCAAAATTAATCAAGTTTCGAAAAATGTTATTTTTAGTTCTCGCATTTTGCACGAATAATATGCAAAAACGCATATTACTTGAGGAATTCTTCTTTAATTTATGATTATAGTCATTTCATTCGACTCTGAATATATTCAAAGCTGGGTGAAGCGTATCTGTATAAACCGAGAAAATATTTCTTCATATACGCAACTTTTAAAAATGTCAACAATTCAATCAACTTGGGGACAAGAACTACGATTTGAATATAAAATGATCGCAGTGAAAAAGCCACGCTCAGATTGAGAGAACATGCCAAACAATTATGCGGTAACTGCGCAGTCGCGTGCCTGCCAATTAGTACGCTCGACGGGTCTTTGGAATGTTTTCAACAGTTGGATCTCCTATTATTTCACATGAAATTGAACTTTATCAAATTATGAGATCGTGGATCTATGATAATTAGTGTTTCGCCAAATTCAATATAGTTATTCAATCAAGTAGGTTTTATACTTTTCATAATTCATTTATATTTATTTGAATATTGTTACAAGCATGTTCGATGGATTCAAATTTAGGCTATGAAATAAGTTTAGATAATGATTGGTATTATTTGATCGATGACCGTGACATAGTTTTAACTGATAATTATGTTCAGCAATGACGTTCCGTTCATGTACCGATGAATTCTTCATGTAATAATTTCTCAATGATGCCATGACATCGATAGAGCTGAAGACTTTATCCTTGATATTTTAGATCTGATAATTTTGTATAGATCAAGCGAAAAATAAAATCAGGGAAAATGAATTAAAGCTATTAATATATAATTTTGGTGCAATAAATTTATATAAAAACTGTGACACTCATCTCGTAGAAACTCTTATTCAGCTTTGGAAATCATACAAGTATGAAAATCCGATCCGGAACTGTCTTTGACTTAGTTCCAAAATCACATTCTGTATTGTTTACTAGTCATTAAAGTAAGAATAAATTTGTCGAAAATAAAAAAATGTTGATTAATTTCAAATAGGGCAGAATTCTCATTCGTGACGATAAGAATCCTATGGTTCTCTCTCGTTCATGTATACGAGAAATAAGACAAAAATATATTGGAGAAAAATTCTTGTTCAATTTCCAAACTGCGATCAAAAAGAAAATTGAAAGACACACTTGTAATTTGCAAGTGGATGAAATATTATGTTATCAATAAAAATAAATCATAAGAAGCCTCTTATTGAATAAACTCCTGGTCTTTCTTTCGCTATTGCCCACTACTCTACTGATTTTTAGTCATCAAAACAATTTGACTCAATGGAAGTGTCAGGGAAAGAGGAGAAATGATAGAGCTGCATAGATATAATGTAGCTATTAACGGAAAAGTTTTCTTTGAATTATTAGTACCACTCCATACTACTCCATTTATTCGTATACAAAAAACCTATAGTGATTTTGTTTACCCAAAATAAGTAACCGAATTTAATCACAGCGTGAATTGACTGACGTAGTAACCATTTTCACAATCGCTATATTTGCTATAGTAAAAAGCTAAACCGTTCAACTTTTTTGTTAACCCAGTTATTTATTCAAATTTGGGATACACAGAGTCTTCCTTTGCTTGACAGACCCAAAAGCGAGTTGCTTGCCATTGTTCCAAGTGCGAGGGCGTCCGAAGAGACCTGCTCGAGAGGAATCAGGGCGGAATATCGATGCACGATCACCGCCCCCCCCCCTCTACTCTCCAACATTGCACGTGGTTAACCGTGGAAGCTTGTCAATTTCGAATCGTTTTCTTTCGGCGAGGGGCCTTGTGTGCTTTTCGGGACGTTGGCTGAGGAAGCACACGAGGTCTAATAAACATCGATATTGTGTGCCGAATCATTGTTCTGGGTTTCCCTCGCAGCTTTACTGGAGACACATTCACATTTTTGCAACGGTTTCAATTTAGCGCTATTTTATAAAGTCCTAAAATAATATTTCATAACACGGAGAAATCGATCGAGCGAAGTAGCTAGATAAAAGGTTTATTGAATTGGAGCTCCATGAAAACGACCAATCACTGGCACGAGTGCTCTTGCCTATCCAAATATGGCTCTATGCACAATACCGCATGCATGTACACCAAAACTAATTGAGAAAGTAATTGAAGCGTACACGTGTTCTCTGAATTTATGCACATTTTTTCGAATTCTCTAATCCTAGTTTCAGTGAGCCAAAGTTGCAGGTATTTCCGATTTTTTTCTAAGTTCACCTTTTCCAAGGTCATTAGGACATATCGGATGCTTAAATTTTCAAATATTTATTCATTAATGCGGCAACAATTTCGATGTTAATTTTTTTTACAAAAGTATTTGCTACAAGAGGATAAAAAATTTTAAAAAATTTTTCGATTACCTGAAAAGTTACTGAAATTCTGCAAGAACCCAGATTGAGACTTTCTTCATCAAATTTTTTCCCTAATAAATATTCACATAAACAAAAAAAAAATGAGCCATGAAACTTTCAAAAATCTCTTCGATTAACAGAGCTATGATTATTCAAAAACTGGATGAAAAAGGCCTGAATCTGGGCTCACTTAAAATTCCGTAGCCCTCAAGTGATCGAAAAGAATCTAGAAAAATTATCATTTACTTTTGGTAAATACTCTCAGAAAAAAAATTAGTAACCAAACTAGTGCAACAGTAATCGAAAAATAATAGAAAATCCCTTACTGAATTTTATTTTTATGATGACTTTTCATTTTTTTACCGAATAGATTTATTTTTATTTTATTAATTATCAGGTGCAGAACAAGAATTTGAATTACCCAATATGGATTGTTTTAGCTTAGATTAATGTATTAAAAACAATTTGCATTCACCTGAGCGAAATCAGATGCTGCTCTAGACGTGCGTATATTTATAGGGTGGCGCATATTGGGTACACCTACCTTATAAGATGTTTCAAAATAAAAAATGACTTGGTTCAAATGTGTTTGAAAGATAAAATTCGTTTACGTGAAATGATCTGAGAAATAACTTGGTTTTGAACGTAGGGACGACGAGAGGCTTATAATCCACCCTCGCAGGTCGCTGGCTGAGATGGTCAAGAAAGAAGGTTAGGGAGTGAAAGAGAGGGAGGGACTGAGAGAGAGAGAGAGAGAGAGAGAGAGAGAGAGAGAGAGGAGAAGAACCGAACGACCCTCGGTTCACGTGTTCCCCTTCTATCACAGACGTACTTCATTTGAGCGTAAACGCGTTCGGCTATGGGTGGATCGAAGAGACGAAAAGACGGACAGCAGGGGGTTATTTTAGAACTGGTCCGCAATTATGCAGTGGATAATATTAAGATTACACTGACAGGCGGTGAATGACAAACGGACGTCTGTTCACGTAGTATGAGCTAATTCAATTACGACGTTGAATTACCGAATTCCAGATGGAAATGGAGAGAAGAGGAAAAATGCGATACAGCTCTTAGTAATAGGAGAAAAGAGTTTGTTTGGGAAAAAGAAAAATAGAGGGGAAAATGGAAAAGTATGGTTACCGAAATGATACAGGTCACATCCCTGCCAATTCATTTTCACACAGATTCCTCTTCTGTAGGGACTTACATAATAGTGAATTTGGTTGTTATTTTTTAATTCAAATGCTATGTATTTTTCAAGTTCTTTATTCCCGTCCAAGAACCTCCAATGAACGTTGATGAATGGGAAATGGAACAAATAGACTAATTCGATTAATTTCATTATCATGACGTTATAAAATTCATAACAAAAATCCACACTGACTTCTCTCTCGAATCAATTTCATTTTATGCAATACATGATATTGTATTCCATGATCTCATGGTTCGTTGAGAGATTACTTTTATTTCGAAACAGATACTTAGCTTTGGTAATATTCATACTTCAAATAGTGTTTAGAGCCGAATAAAATCCCATAAGGTTAATCAATATGAATTGGATTGAGTCAATTATCAATATAGATAGAAATAAATAAAAATAAAAACTGTTTCTATTGCATAGCCGGATTTCATCGAGACCCTTTCTCGTCCTTTTTACATTCATTCTAAATAATTTGAATGGCAGTTATGCCCCTATCATTATTGTCAACAAAATATAAATTATTCATACGCCTTTCATTATCCAATATCATATCTTGAGTATAAATGTAGATACATACTCCATGATGCTTTAATAAATATCCACGTTTATGATTAGAATTCTTCCAAATATGTATGTACATACATCATTATCAATATCACTTTAACAAACAAGAATAGATAAATTATGAAAGAGACAGATAGGGAGAGCGCAAACGACAATCGCAACTTTTATGGGTTATCTCATCACTATTTCGGTGATCATTTACATATTGTTCTATGTCGATGTCCTTTTTTATACGTAAGTCATGATGATAATGCGTATTATCTGGAATCATAACGCTAGTCGTAAATGTCGATGAATATTAAGGTTATTGTTTTCAAGAACCAAAGAAAAATCAATCATGACCCAAATTTGTGAATTTGTTGTTTACAACAAAATGTACATGACTGTGAAGTGGAATCGAATTATTCATAGAGACCTTGATCAGGATAAGAAAGTAGTTTGTCGAAATATTGCTACGTAACGATATAAGTAGTATATTATGCAACTAGTGCGTGAAACTTTGAAGAAGAGTGTGGACGCGTTACACGACGAATGTTACACGTTCATACGAGTGGTTAAAAGAGAACACACCAGTTGGATACGATATTTTATGTTTCGAGTGCTCGTTTAATGGACAAGAAAACACTAATGCGTGGAATGCTACAAGACACGACAGGAAACTGTTTGGAAGAACATGTTTATTAAAATGGATTTCAATAAAGAATATACTTATAACCTAATCGGAAATAAATACGAGTGCATCAAACGAAATCGAAAATACAAAATAAGCCAGAATTCATCAAGATGATCTCGATATATCTATGATGACGTTTACACGCACGTACACACGCATACGCGACAATAAAATATGAATTTTGATACGTCAAGACTGTAGAAGACAACTTTTATTCGAAGATGTCGCTATTAGAATGATCACATAGCTTCGTTTTAGAGGAAGTGAAAAAACCGCTACACAAATTGAATTTGACTGGTTTCGTATTGGACTTGCGCAACCGATTAAACATCCGGTACATGCCCTAGAGATATAATCGGATTCAAAAGCAGGAAAAAATGGATTAAACATCTTGCAGAAATAATAACGTTTAATAATTTAATATGGAAGATTGGGATAATGGTTTTATGTAGGTTAATGTATCAGAGCAATTGATATCATCGTTCTTCCCGTAGATCTCAGCGAATCAATGTAACCAATATTGTATTATCGCATATATATTACGGAACGAAATCACTATGGTGTTGTTGTATTCATCGTTGAATGCCATCGCATGAGTGTAGGAATAATATCGATACGTATCCCTTGGGAGTGATTATCAGATCTGAAAGAAACAGAATTGTGTATTGAGAAAAATATGTTCATCAATCAGTATCCATAAAGTACGGAAAATCGTGTACAATCCCACGATCGGTATAGACAAACAAATCAAAACAATGAGACGCGTGAGAAATCCACCCCCACGTAATCACGCACACGATATAACATCGGTACATCTAAGAAATTCCTCGATTGGCACGGGGCGAAATCACCAAACATATCCGTTGGCCGCAACAAAGCGTAGATGCAGGCGGCGATATCGAGGTGATCGCGGCTCCGAGCAATCTTGACGCACTTCATTGGACGCGAAAGCGAAATGGAAACAAGGAGAACACCTCTGTTCGGGACAGATAGCGCTGCGGCCCGCGAGGAAGCTATCAAGCGGCGAATCGGGGGCCACGAGCGGTAAGTAGTCCAGCTGCGCGTGTCGACCGGCCGCAACTGCTCAGCCGCACGCGAACGCCTCTCCATTATTTGTTCCTGTTAGCTGGCGCCCCTTTTTTCGTCGACGACCACCCCGGTCGTGCCCTATATAACGATTTTTCCGCTTGCGCGCGCGCGTGCCACGAGCGAGCTCGAGTTTTTTTTCGAGCGCTCAACCCCCGTGGATCGCTGTCGAGAATAGCTTCGCGCGTTCTGCATCGTATAGCAAAAACTTATCTATAGTGCGACGTACACGATGTGGACATGGCAATCAATATCTAGATCTGCCGTACGCGACATGAATCTCATTACGCTTGGAGTGAGAGTCACTCTGAGCTGACTAGATTCGGCTTCTATACTTTGAGAAATCGAAATTTAATGAAGGCGAATTGCAAGCCTTGGAGCTTCCTACATTTACTCTGTAGAAATGTGGGAATCAGTCTGATTCAAAGATAAATCCAATTACACGTCGATAAAATTTAATCCATTCAGGTTCTCTTATATATACCCTCGCCTCTTGCTCCCATCGGTCACGTATTCATGAATAACCCAAGATCCATTTGAATCACTATCTATTGTGGGCCTTAATTTCCAAGATTCGCTTGGCTTTCGGAATGGAAGAATATTTTCTTGCATCATTGCCTATTCGATATGTATGGATTCATACATCATTTTCATCAAATGAAATTATGTATGAATTCCATTGAGAGAGTGTGAACACTGCATGAATTATAGCTACACATTTTGTTCGTGAATCATGTATATCAAATAAATAGTTTCAATAATTACTCATTAGTTTCAATGCAAGCCAAGGATTCTTAAATTAAATGAATCACAGTGAGTTATCTTTTGACTCATGGCTGACTTTAAGCGAGCACCTTAAACTTATTACACCTTGAGTGTTATTTGTGCTTGTCACGAAGGGCTTCTAACTGGATTTTGAGGTGAAAGTCTATGTTTTTAGAAAGTGATTCTTTATAAAATATGGGCACTTTAAAACAACTGTTATTCTTAGAAATGTGTCAACGTCCAGACCATAAAATTGATGGAAAAGTTAAAAACTTTGGAATCTCAAAAATTGAGTGCAATGAAATATATATGAACCTGAAAAAAACTGAAAAAAGTTGAAAGATACTACGGAGACTATTAGCAACAAATTCCCTGAAAAAAATTTCGCAAAAGAATTTTAACCTGCTGAGCTGACGTGAAACAGCCCATATACACAGCAAACATGATTTCTTAAGAGTGTTGCAGTACTGAAAGTCTATTCTACTTCGAAATAAGTTAAAAAAAACACAATTTCTCTAGTTTCAATAAAAATTACTTGAATTGATATTTTTCTAAAATTCAGTACAAATTTACTAAAATCTAGTTATGTCATTTCTAGAATAGATTCTGGTCTAAATTAACTGATTATTGTATAAAAGTCTGTGTTTCTGATTAGTATTTTGGAGAGAATTCAGATTAAGGGGGTAGCCTACCTAAATTTTAACATGGATAATTTATATTCTAATTCATTTTTTTACGACGGTTTCAATGACGTATCGACCACCCCGGAAAAAATTTTTTTCACTGTAAAAAATTTTTATCAATTGTTTAGAACGTACTTGGGATTTTTTTCTCAGCTTCTAGAAGTCCAATCGCAAAACCGATACGTACGTTTGTGGACAGCGTATTGAGGAACCCTCAAAAAAATTTTCAGCCTAAACCACTGAAAATAAGTCTCAATTATTCACCTCCTCCTGCATCACGTTTCCGCCTTCATTCTGCAACGTCATAAAAACATCCATTTGATTCAGACTGAGCATTCAGCATATATGCGATGTATAGTGGAAGGATGTGTGTGTGTGTGTATGTATGTGTGTGTGTGTGTGTGTGTGTGTGTGTGTGTGAGCGTGCGTGTGTGTGTGTGCGTGTGTGTGTGGGTGCGTGTGTTGTGTTTTTGTGCGCATACACACACACACACAAACACATCCTCCCACGCGCACATCGCTTGTATGCTAATTACTTCGTGTGAATCAAATGGATGTTTTTATGACGTTGCAGAATGAAGGTGGAAACGTGATGCAGGAGGAGGTGAATAATTGAGACTTATTTTCAGTGGTTTGGGCTGAAAATTTTTTTGAGGGTTCCACAATACGATGTCCACAAACGTACGTATCGATTTCGCGATTGGTCTTCTAGGAGCCGAGAAAAAAAGTCCCAAGTACGTTCTAAAAAATTGAAAAAAACTTTTTACAATGAAAAAATTTTTTTCCGGGATGGTCGATACGTCATTGAAACCGCCGTAAAAAAATGAATTAGAACATAAATTCACAGCCTTGTACGATTTTTTTTTAACCATGTTAAAATTTAGGTAGGCTACCACCTTAAATCTAGACAACGTTACGAATTTCTCCAAATTCTTGGAATCTGATAAAACAATTTGCGAGTTAGGAAATGAACAACAATTGATGTGACGAAATAAAAATTTTGTGTCTTATGTCACCGAAAAAAGGCCCAAAACTGTTTTTTTAAACGACCTAGCAACGGTTGTTAGAGATATCAATAACAATTACTATGAAAATAACAGAGATGATGTGACGTGCGACCTCAAAATTTCTATGAATGAACTCAAACTCGATATTTCATCCCTTTAGCTACTCTCTCAAACCCCTACAATGAAAAACCACTGCATTGCAGTGAAAAATGACTGTAAAGAGGTGGGCGTCAAATTCACTGGATGACAGTGAATTTCTTATGGAACTAAAGGGAATTTTCACTTTAGCTCCATGAGTTTTTATGGAAAACAGTTTTACATAAAATTCACAGTAAGTAGAATAGAAATTCACTTCATACCATACTTACTGCAAATAGTAAAACCGCTGCCAAGTGCCTTAGCAGTATGCTTTCTCAAAGAGGCTTCAATATCACCCACAAACGCTTCCCAAACCTGTATTTTCACCTTTCCACTACCGTAGATATTATCATCTATTTTTCAAAAATTACAAAAAAATTATTTAATCAATTCAATTCGTATCTTTGTGACTGTGTAAAGTGTCGTTCTTTTTCAATTGACCAAACTATGTTGCGAGTGTTGATGTCTGCCCGGGCTCTCTTATTATTTGATCAAATGCAACAAAGCAAACGGTTCTAGGTTCTACACGATGCGAGACATTTGGACCTGCATAATTTTTCGATCAATTCTTCCCCTTAGCAACGGTTGCTAAGGAGCTAATTGGGAAGATTTTGTGTCCTTTGCCGTCGAAAATGAGGGAAATGGGTCATAAATTAATGATTTCCAACCTTCGTAACTGTTGCTAGGGAGGTAAACAACCGTTGTTATGGAGCAAATACAACAATTCAGTGTCCTTGGCCATCGAGTGTGACTTAAAACTGATTTTCCGGCTTGCCCCAATGAGCACTCATAAGGATTTGTGAGAAAACACGTTAGGAACGGTTGCTAGCGAAATAACCAACGGATTTTGATGAAAATTGAACTCGGACTAGATCTTGTCACAACTAACCGGTATGCAAAATTTCAAGACGATCGGATCATTCCTTCGGGAGTTATCGTGGACGAAAGAAACGAAAAAATAGACACCTTAACAACGGTTGCTAAGGAAATAAACAACGGATTTCGCTGAAAATTGAACTCGCCCGAGATTTTGCCGCAATTAACCTGTGTGCAAAATTTCAAGACGGTCGGACCATTCCTTCGAGAGTTATCGTGGACGAAAAGAAAACGGGACGCACACACACACACACATACACACACACACACACACACACACACACACACATACATACATACAGACACTTTTGAATTTCCATGTTTTTCGACCAGTAGATCACGAAAATCGAGGTCCCGAGGTCTGATTCGTTGGGTCGATTTTTGCCCCATTACAAAACTTTCTCTTTGAGAAAGCAATATAAAAATGTGTATTTTACGTGAAAATTTTTTCTATCAAAATTCATGAAACTAAAGTGAAAATTCACTTTAGTTACTTAAGAAATTTACTGTTATCCAGTGAATTTGTCGTCCACCTCTTTACAGTGATTTTTCACTACAATGCAGTGATCTTTTACTGTAAGGATTTAAGAGAGTAGGGACGTAAACAATGGTTGCTAAGAAGAAACGAAGTTTCCGTGTCGGTCACCACAGTCAATGGACTCTAAACTCCTTTTTCTTTTCTCGTAGCAACCGTTACTAGTGATATAGACAGCGGTTGCTAGGGATGTCAACAACGGTTGCTACGGAAATTGTTTTATTGATTCTCGTATATCCTCACGTGTTTTCGAACCCCAACGTGCATTCACGGAGAGTTGAAGAGAACTTCTCGAAAACACATTAGCAACGGTTGCTAGGGAAATAAACAACGGATTTGGCTGAACTAAGAACTCGGGCTACATCTTTCCACGACTGATCTGTGCGCAAAATTTCAGAAAGATCGCACGGTTTATTCGAAAGTTACCGCGCGCCAAAAAACAGCGTTACATACGTACGCACGTACGTACATACACACATTTTTGGGATTCCATATTTTTTGACCCGTAGATTACGAAAATCGAGGTCCCGAAATCTGTTTCGAAAGTTCGATTTTTGCCCCGTCACAAAGCTTTCTCTCCGAGAAAGTAAAATTTAGAAAAGAAATGTTGACACGTACACATTGTTTGAAATGACACATGAAATTATTATATATATATATATATATATATATATATATATATTATTTATATAATATATCTGAGTTATATACATATGAATATAGTTTCATGAAAATTATTAATCTCCAGATAGAAGGTAAATGATCCCATCTCAGGTAATAGAGAGATAATATTTGATTTAAACATCATGAATTCTGCTGCTTCAGTGTTACTAAGAAATATTTTCATTCTTATCCGTAGGTATGAGTGTGTAGAAGAAAGCTCGAGCTGACTTATAACCCCTATAGTGAAAAACTCAGGCGACAGATAATAAAGTAGACGATGAAAAAGTCACGAGCGACGTCGCGATTCAATTCACACTCGAAAAAAAATGCCATTCCCTGTTGTATCACCTCCCCTCGTTCGATTATCGGCCCTTTGCTGCTGAAGGTCAAACGCCCAAGCCTTTCGCCCGCAGCCAAGTCAACGGAGGCTCTCTAACCGAGTTCCACGGGATCACAATGTAATTTCCCGACGCGTAAGTGCAGGCTGGATTTAATGAGCGTCGCCGATCAAGAAACTGCCGAAGGTTGAACTTTCTCACGCTCACTCCGAGGATGTTTTGGCCTTCAGAGGCTGCGGAGTTGGATTCGCTAATTATATTCTTCGGGGAAATATATATCTTCGAGCTAGGCGATAGTGCAGACAAGTTTGATCTGCTGGCGTGACGATGGGCCTTGTTCTATTTCAAACTTGTCATTATTAATTTGTCTCTAGCGAGTTCTGGAATATATAGTCTGGGTACGCGATATTATGTTGGCTAGTGTTGGAATAAATGTGAATTAATTCATTTATCGAGATCTGATGCTTACACGGAATAATATGTATATATCGCGAAATGCAAATGGTATTCGCTCCTTTTGTATTCTGTCTAGAAAAATAAACTTCCCCCGATTTCGCGTACTTCATCTTTCCCCCGTTGGATCGTGAGCCTCACGAAAAATCTTGCTCGGCTAAACTAAATTCATCATGGTGCCATGCATATTTCTCTGACGCGAGGATGTACGCAGCCCCTATCGTGGTTTATCCCATGGAAAAGTTTAATATGCCCATTATCTTAATTTATTGACAATTTTATCACAGCAAAGAGAAACAATTTATTCCCTAATGCTACCCCATCATTTTTTCAGCCCCTTCAAGCGAGGACTGGCCCTTTCTCCATTAATCAGCGGCCAAAGTTCCTTTATAAGTAAGCCAAATCATAAACGCATTTTATATGTTCCCCACGTGTTCCTGAATGATGGAATGAATGTATTCGTTTTTGTGAGCTATTATTTTTATTATTCTCATCTGAATAAACCATTTAATATAATCGACGTCGATCGATGACATATAATTTCCTGAATTTTCCCTATTATTCTGAACCATGTAAAATTTGTATATCATATCTATTCATGAAAGAGCTTGAAAAGCCAATGTCATCCTGTCTGCAATCTCTCGAAATTTTGTTTTTCTGTAAAAAGAACGTTTTCCCGATGTCCTTACTGACATTTTTTAACAGAGGGCACACATGAAAAATAAAAATCTGAAATTGAAACACCCGAAGGTAGCGAGAGTTAGAAAATGAAAAACTGTCATTCACCGTATACCGGAATCGAAATTTTATTTACAAAAAGCCGCAGAGCTCACATTTCGTTTGCGAATTAACGTTTCAGCTGCCTTATTGCAGTTGATGGGGGAAAAAAAATGTTCTCTCCACCGCATGAAAAATCTCTCACAGAAATAATTAATCTTCAGCCCTGAGAAGTATTTGAATCTTATCGAAAATCGAAATTCACACTAAGGACGAGTTAAAAGCATACATCAAAGTGGTTGAAACAAATAAAATGGCTGTAGCAGAAGTTAGCATGTGTGAATTTAAATGAGCTGGTTGTTTGCCACTAGCATTCCACGCATCGATCACCCGATGCGCTATTACGACGCTCTGGTGGAATCGCGTATCAGCGTGAATTAAAGAGAGGAAGGAAGAGAGAAAGAGAGACGGAGTGTGGCATAGCCGGATTTTGAAGAAGTACATATATTTTTCATGATCATAACACTCGACATAGAAATGAGTGCACGGAGATCCGTTCGCCTTCTCTATTCCCAGTGCATATCCGGCAGCTATAGATCGGCGATATTTTTCCCGTAACCTCACTTCGTATATAAAATTGCTATCTGTTCCGCTGTTCTAATTCTGGAGTGGACCTATTAAAGGGTTTCGTCGGCCGTGTAAATGCATAATTTAGTCTTCTCTGGTCCTCTCATAAGAATTAATGATTCTTTGTACAGGAATTCCAACGTGTATTGGCTGAATAGACGAAATTGTCGAGTCATTACTTTTGTCAAAGGATGCGTGTGCACTCGAGGGGGATCGTAACTGCATCAAAGAATCTGCACTCAAAGGGATTGTTGTAGTGAGTAAATGAAATGAAGAGCATCAGATGTCATATCAGTTGAGCTATATAGCCAAAGGAGGCTGCGTTAATAAAAAGTAATTACACGGGATGTTCAATTTGAATTATGGAAACAGAAAATGAATGATGGTGATCGGAATATCTTTTGTAAAATCAAATTATAATTTGTGTCAGAATTCGAACATTTTGAATTGTTGATTTATTATAAAGGTTGTGAAAACACTTGCAATCAATCAAATTAGACCTACCTATCTTCACCCAAAATATAATGAATATTTTCAAGTTAAATATTCGATGAATATCGAAGTCTCGCATGATCTACTCTCTGCAGTAAAACTTACTATTGCTTGATTTTTAATACAAGTGAGTTTTTTTAACACAGTGTTGAGATGTAGAGTTCTGACTATACAGTCTTACAAGGTCAGATTAAAATTTACAGTAAGTTTGTTTTTGCGAGACACCAATATAAGTCTTTTTCAAATGTGTTGGCAAGTCGACTGAGATTTTTCACGGTTCGATCGGAAACTTGATGCATAGTGAATGAGAAAACAAGAGCGAAACGTAAAGCCGAACACAGTATACTGGCGGGCATAAAGAGGAAATAGGGGGAGCATGTAACGACACGATAAGGTCGGGGTGAGAAGGTTCGATGGGAAGACGGACGGTCTTCGCGATGCTGGAGTTATCATGTCGTTTAAAGAACAGCGAATTTCAAAGAGGACGGAAAACTTGGAGAAAGCGAGTAAGGCCTGAAGTAACTCATCGCAAATTAGAGAGGCAAAGACAGACGATATAATCGGGAAAAAAAAACGAGAGGAGTTTAAAAAACGAGGCCGCGGGCTGCGGAGAATAAAAATGAGGAGCGTCGCACCCATAAAGAGAAGAGTGTGAAGCTATATTTATTACGTCTGAAATGAACGGACGTATTCTATCTATTGATGAAATCTCTTGCAAACCACCAAAGGGACTCTTATTGGATTTACTCCAAGCTTCGTTGATGCTTTCCACTTGCTTTTTGCTATAATCTGAAAAAAAACTGGCGAAAAAACGTTTTTTCACATAAGCTGTATGGCTTTTTGCTACTCGACTATTTTTTACCACTCTGATGCTACTCTGGCGGACCCAATACCGCGGTTAATGGAAAACACTTTTGGCTCCGTGCAGATGTGCATAGGTGCATATACTAAAACGTTACTCCGAACCCCTTTGACAGCCTTGTGTACTAGCGCCGTCGTTGATGCAGTCAGCAGTGGATGTTTTCTTTCCCAAAACCAACCCGCAGAGCAAATGATCTGTCTCATTCAGATTCTCAGTACCTCAGAATTGATTATTCCCTGATGGATAAATCACTAAAACTGAGGAATAAGGACTGAGAACAAGCGACTATTGAAATTACACGGGTAATTAAAGCTGGACCTCCTTTTCGAAGGAGAATTGAACGTATGTGTGGCGAAAGAGAATGGTTGAGTGTTTTCAATACAAGCTACAACTTCATTGGTTACGAATGGGAACGTTGTTTACTCGAGCATTCGCAGTACCTAACGGCTTCGCGCTACAGAAGTAGTTCCTATCTATGTCCTCAGATTAACATTCAATGAAGTAGGAGTAATTCATCCTTCAGAATGTTTCAATAAACGCTCAGGAGAATTATTACCCGATAAGACCTTGCTATAAGACTTTCAGTCATGGACAAATTATCTAACACAGTGAATAATACTTATGTTTTAGAAAGGGTCTTTTCGATATTGCCAGTTATTTTCGTGTGAATTACATAGTGAATCGCCCGTCCAATATATTAATGAATTGAGTTATTCTTCAATTTTTGATTCAATCCGATCAAACTTTCTCAGAATCGAAAGGATGCTTGAAAGAAGTGCTTCTTCTAATCTACGAAGAAATATGTATACGAATCTTTTTTTTGCCGGGAATCAGTCTGCCCACGTCTTGAGTGCGCGATGTTGCTTTTCTCCATCTTCAATTTCATTTTTCGTTATAAACGACCGTTCATCAGTCAAGCCCAGAAGTTGTCCTGGTAGTATATCGTGACAAGTGACTCGCCTCGCAAGACGGCTCTCTGCCACCTCATTTTCATCCGAAAGTCCATTGCTCTTTGCCTAATGCGATTAGCGCTCGATCTTGACTCGCCCCAAAACGTGCAGCATGAAATTCCACCTCGCGGTCGCTTTCGATTTGCATTTTTTTGTCCCCCTCCTCCTGCCAGCTCGCACCAGTATCGCTTCTTCCCTCGCTCGCTTTTGTCGGCCCGTCAATTTGCGACGGCACGAGCGAGTCGGATTATTTCCTTGCCTCTACTACTGACGCGCACCCTCTCGTATGTATCCCACGTTTACTCGCCTCTAATTTATACGCTGCGAGTGCGCATAGAGTCGATCGCGGCGACATTTCGTTCGTCTCGGCCACAACAGGGGAAAGCTTTTCCTTATTTCGGCGCAACAATACTATCGGCGCACCAGCAGTGCATAGCCAATGGGTGTAAATAATAGCGCCATTAAGGTCAGCGTATGGCTCGCTACTAATGCATACCTTAGGCGGCCGACACTGTATATGCGACACAAGTATATATACATATAGTCCCCGCATCTTTCCGAGAGATGTGGGAGTGATGTAGACTCTCTTGAAAGCTTACAGTGAAAAACCGCTGTATTAAAGTGAAAAAACACAGATCGGAGGCGGATGAATGATTGAATGGAGCTGCAGTGGAGTTCAAAATTTACTGCGAATTGTGGTGTGAAAATGTTGCTAACAAAACTCGCATGAAACTGGAGTTGAAAATTCTTTGCATTTCCATTCAGTGATTGATCCAGCTTCATACACAGTGATTTTTCACTGTGAACTTTTAAGAGAGTAGTCGTTCAATATTGAACGTTAGTCGTGTGAAGCCAGTTTGATTTTTCCGGCGTATGCGTGAATCGCCAAAAGTCCGTGAAAACATTGCTCGCATTGAGGGACAAACCGCCACTCGTCACTGGTATTGAATCTGAAATTGGAATTCAAAATATTTCATTGCCGCGCGGCGTTATACATACGCACATACCCACCGCAATTACATCGATACATATATGTTCGTTTGAATATTCGCAGCGACATACGGATAAATAAACAGAGCAAGCTGGACATATACGAATGCCTCAATTAAGCCGGGCCTATCCGGGCAAAATATCCCCGCGCCGTCGTGCGCGGGCAAGGGGATAGATTGAAAATTCCTGGGAGCGACGGCCATGGTGTTCGAAGCGCGCCGGAATGCAAAGCCACACGCAGTGTCGTTACTTCGAGCAGGCCCCGTTGCGCGCGCGCGTCTATATCGAGCTTGCGGATGGCTAAGCTCGCGCGCACTGCGCGTCGCGGATTGAAAATTGCCGAGGCGAGATCTGACTATGCGCGTTTATCGACCCGAGCCGCGGGGAATATCGGCCCACGGCTACGTACGTATGTTCATACATAAAAGTACGCTGCCCTCGCGAAGTGCTTAACGCGTACGAGACCGAATCTGACGGCGGGCTGTTTCGCTCGATTGTTATTTGCACTCGTTGCTATCGATCGACTGGCACAAATTATACGAATTACGCTAATTGTATCGATAGGGCTCGAGTGCTCGCGTTGATAATTTGGTCAAGTCTGATTCTCGCAACTAATTTCGGAGTTATATACACTTTGTTTGTCGACTGCACTAGTGATTGAAGTAATTCATTGATAATTGAATTGTCCAGCAATAGCATGAATTATCTCGATTACATTCTCTTTTAAAGGCCCCAACAATCTGCTAGCTTATTCGTGGATACTCAATTATTTCGATGGTATTCTCGTGATTTATTGGCTTACATCATTTACGCACGATTGATAACAATAATTTTCCTTCTTAAACCAGTGTTAACAACATCATATCGACGTGTCTTACGAAGAAAGACACATCTCAAACTGTCCGCGAAGAAAGACACATCTCAATTTGTCCGCGAAGAAAGACACAACTCGCAATCTAGCCGCGAAGAAAGACACAACTCGCAATCTAGCCACGAAGAAAGACACAACTCGCAATCTAGCCACGAAGAAAGACACAACTCGCAATGTAGCCACGAAGAAAGACACAACTCGCAATCTAGCCACGAAGAAAGACACAACTCGCGTCTGGCCGCAAAAAGGATACATGGCGCACATCCCACAATTTTCCGACGTAAAAAATATATGGAATGAAAGCTTAGAATGAGTAGGTTATCATTGACAGAAAAAAACAAGCCTTTTCTACAGTTTAAACTCTTTTTTCGTTAATATTCGCGGGAGAATAATTCCGACATTTGTCTTTCTTCGCGGACAGATTGCGAGTTGTGTCTTTCTTCGTGGCTAGATTGCGAGTTGTGTCTTTCTTCGCGGCTAGATTGCGAGTTGTGTCTTTCTTCGCGGACAGATTCAGTTATGTGTCTTTCTTCGTAAGACACGTCGATATTTTATTTTTAAATCATTCTCAACTCCAGCGTATATAGATTGAATCGAGCACTACGAATTTTTTTCATTAGCCCACTGATGTTAAATTATACAGTAATATCGGATATACTTTCGATGAGTACGCGCAATAAAACAGGATCTAGAATAATAAAAGAGTAGTTCGGAAAAAGTTAATCTTACCCTTTTAAGAGATGAGAGATTGAATAATCACATGAACGTACAGGAGAAAATAAAAATTGCAAGATTAAAATTTATATTTACTAATGGACTATAGTAGCTAACGGGGTACCTTAATTTTCACGTTTTTGAAACTAATTAAGTAGTTCTTGATAGTCGACTACAGCATAATTACAACTACTTTAATTATCTATGATCGCGAATGAAGAGAGTTTGTTGGAAAAGTGAGTCGATCCACAGGTAAAAAGCTGAACATATTTTTCCGGTCAGAAAATGAATCGTACTCGAATAATAAAGAGCTTGGATTTGAGATAAAATTGGAGTTAGAGTTACATAGGGTAAAATTCATTCTGTATTAGTCTAGGTTCCATTAAAAATTCGAGAATGATCTCACTTCATAGAACCATAAAGATATAATCTGCATTCTTGAATAATTGAGAATTCCAAGAGCTTGGTAGGACGAAGGCCAACTTGGATGAAAATAAGGTGTGTCGTTCAATAGAGTTAACGCATGGAAGTTGCTTTATTACATCCTCGCGCGATAACGTCCCCATATAATATCTTACATCTTCATGGCTCAGCGGGCGCAATTCCAATAACGCGCTATGAAGCAAGAGCTCAATCCAAAGTCGTTGGATGAATCGTCAAAGACCGCGAGAAAGATACACGGCTTCCTGCATTCCGCTCATGCGATAAATTTCTCGCCTCCATTTCGCCGGTGCCCGCGCGCACTTTACACCACTTCAACGTACACGTGTCGCCCCGACGCCAGGCTCGATTTCTTCGCTTTTTTCTTCCTATCTAGCCTCGAATACCAGCTTAATATTCGAGCGTTGAACCGGGTGGAAATTTTGTGTACTATAACTGGCTCGGTTTACGGCCGCGGGCAAGGATTTATCGGGGAAAACTCCGCTCGCGCGGGGGAATTTTTATTTTCCCGCAATATTTGTGTATATCGCACGTGATTCTGGCGGAATACGGGAAGGCGGGCGTCGGAGAAGAGGACATTTTAAGCTCGTTCCGCCGCAATTTGTACGCTCGCCGCGAGACACATGGGGACGCGCGTACGCTCGTTGTACGGGCTCACGCCCGAGAGATTATGGAGCGCGCGGTGTAACTGCGAATTTTTCAACTTTGGACAGCGGTAAGCACGTGGCCGAGTTACAGCTGCTGCCGCGCGATTATTTCGACACAAACGCGCGTGAAGAGAATTTTCCGGGAGACTTTAGGTTTCAAATGGATTCCATCTGATTTTCATGACATGTTTTTTACTCTATACGCGACCGCGCCGTGCCAGAATTAATTACCCCTTTCACCAAGCCTTTCCAGCTGAGCTCGTAAGTTTTACCCGTGTGCAAAATGAATTGGGCTGCCCCCCGCCGATTTTGTCTACCAATATTATTAAGTCACCAAGCCTCGCGACTTGCTCTTTGTATCACCCATTGACGACCACCAGTAATGAGATTGTGAATTCGACAGATCCCGTTTTCAATCCAATGCGATTAATTACTCGTTTAATGATGGGCAGTGATGGCTTTGGTACTGTAATCCAATCGTTGAAGCCTTAATCTGATGATTATTTTGTGTAATTCATGAATATCTCAGGGGCGAACCGGAGCATTCGACAAAATCCTTGTTATAAACCCGATCATGGACAACGCTGAGTTTTATCAACGTAACCCAGATCTAGTTCTTCCAGCAGAAACGACTAGAGTTTCATCAATTAAAATTATTCCACTTTATTGTATTATTATAACTGCATATAGTGAAATTTATCCTATGAATTTTACTCTCAGTGCAGTAACGGTAAGCTGAGCTCGTGAATTCAAGACGAAGCATGAATTTCGTGATTTTACCTTCTCCAAATCGAAAAGCGTTCTCCAGAGTGACTTTTCTAATGCATTTCACAGCCTTAGATGGAAAACTCAGAGAGCATGAAAAACAATTTTTATAGTCATATCATGAATAATTCAAGTGGATGCCTTTTTCACATAGTTTGGATTGCAAATCTCCAAGTTTCCCTAGATTTTCTCAGGGTCTTCATGTTAAAGTTCTGACTTTGATAATATATGTATAGAAAAGAGATTCATGTCACTATTCGATTTAGGTCGTTAGTTTGAAAAAAATCTGTGTGTTTTTCTCATTTTCGAGCGCATAAATAAACCTATCCGAACAGTACTGGGCTCTGCCAATTGGTTCTCGGAGTAGAATTTCGCTCGTTAAAGAGATTGTATTCCATTTCATTACGACAACGAGAAAGGGATACGTTTTTATGTATATTGCGAATTCGCAATCATACAATGTTAACCATAATTATAAGCTGACTGAACAATTTTTAGAGGTTCAAGCTTCGCGGTATACTTAACGTGGCATCGTAAAAGGGTTTAACAAGTGATAAAGCTATGCATTGCTGCTTGAAGTGCAGTTCAAACGATGATTAAAGTATTAACGAAGTGGTGAGTGTCACATAAAATTGCGATTACATTTTTTCATAACGATAGTTATGGTCCTGTTCGAGTAGGTATTCGATAGGTTATTGAAAAAATGACGATGATTATCGGATATGATGAATTCTCTAAAGATTTTGGAGGAGTCAACTGAGAGAAGAAGTTATCATTGTTCCTAAGAATCGAACTGAACTGTTTCCCAACATGATTGCAAATCAAAATGCAATTCTCGTCGAAGAAGCCAAAAGATATGTCTACATAGACTGCTCCTCGGCCACATGTATAACAGCTTGCGAGACGGTTCGACGACGCGAGAGCGAGATAGGCTTCTTTCGTCTTAACTCCTTCCCTTCCGAAACGTAGTCTATAAATTATTATTCGCGCGCGCTTCATCAGGCTCCCTCCGAGCCCACTCTATTATTTTATTAAGGTCGCTTATTGGATGGTTTGATCGCATCAGGAGGATCAGCCAAGGGCTTTATTTCCATTTTCCCCTTCGCCCACTTGTCTCAGGCAGGATGCTCGGGAGTATGAGCTTGTTAATAAAAGCGAGGCGATAGAATTTCTCCGGAGATGAAGATCCCGTGTTTGGTTGGCTGTGCCATGAAGTTACGAGCTGCCTTTGGGATTTCATCGTCGTGGAAGCCGGCAGAATGTTTAATTAGAATCGAGTTAATCGGCGAGCAAGTGTGGCCTGAGTATACGCAGCCCGAGATTTTTCATCTTCTTCACTTATTGAAATGAGGCACGCGTGCCACGGTAACCCTTCAAATAAAATAGAAAGTTGCTTGATTGCTTTTTCACGTTCCACGTGCGTCGAGTTCCGAGAAGCAATTCAACTTGCAGTCGGCGAAGCTCCGAGAGCTGGTTAGAAAAAAAATTTCCTGCACTTAGAGAATCAATATACCCGAGATATCTGTGAGAGAGGAGGGGTGGGAGAGGGAGAAGGGAAAAGAGAGAGAGAGAGATTTACCTCTGTGCTTGCTCTTGGCGCCTCTCCCGAGAGAACGAGCCGGGAGTAGCGAGCCTCAGACACTACATGTGTCGGTGGCTGAACTTCGGCTATACACTCGCGGATAATTCGAGTGTGCAGCCCGAGGTAAAATCTCGCGCTCGAAGAAATTCTGTAAAAAAATGCGCTCGAACGAAAAAATGCGCCACTCGTTTTTCCCCACTGATGGATCTCGCTTCTGCGCGGCTTTGCTTTTGATTCTAGCGGTTGGAAGAGGCGGCGCGCGATCAGACGAACATTCTGGCCCGACTGCACGTGTATAGCCGAGCTCTTGATTTTCCCTCATGTTGAGTATTTCTAAATTTTTTATGGTCCTTTCAAACATCCCAGTCATTTGTCTTTTTTGAGAAAAGTTGAGATAAGGTTGGATGCGCTCGTTGCTACTTTAATTTAGTAGGTTCATCAATATATTGTACATTAAAACTTTCAATCACCTCTGTGAACTATTGATTCCGCTAAAAGGTAGAAATATCTGAATAATAATCTAAACAATAAAGTAAGAAATATCTGACTTTACTTTGTACTTGAAAAAAACTCAGAAAAGCTAGAAAGAAAAATTTCACGACTTCGAGTGAACTCAGTGAAACAAGAGCCAAGGAATGAGTGAAGACAAACCCTTGGAAAACACTATCTACACTCTCTTGGTGAAATATCAATCCTTCTTTTTTTACACGGCCAAGCTTAGAAAAAGAATTGCGGCGTGCGAGAGAATCTGTGCTCGGTCAGGCGAGCAAACAGAGCCGAGCGATAACTTTTCTCCTCAACTTTTCCTAATCATTGTGCGCAGACGGTGGAAGCCCTTTCCTCGCTCGTTCCGGCGCTGTCCAAGGCGCGCGTCGCTTACTCCGATCGAGTGGCTAAGTTATTCTTCTTTTTTTTTCTTTTTTCCCCCAATGCAAATACTTTGCGAGATGTCGATTTGCTTGGCATTGATCCGAGAAAGAAACACGGCGGGCGTTTCGTGGTTGGTTAAGGAGGTGTCGGATAAATTCAGGGTAACGAGCGAAGGTCTTCATTTCGCCGAAAAAGAATTTCAGCTGTGATACAGAACGATTGAATTGAAAACAAATTATGTGTCGAATTCATTTTTAGGTTCGAATTTTGTTTTCTTTGGAAATTGATGCATGGATGTTGATTTATCTTGCTTTTCTTACATTATGAATATACCGTTACTCAAATATTATTGGAAAATGATGAGAAAGAGTGAGAGAAAAAGAGAAAATCAAGTGGTTATAGTGATCATTTTTATGAACAATTGTTTCAAGTATAAACAAGAGATAGAACTAGCTGAAATATAAATTATCATTAAATTCTTTTAGCGTAACTTCGTTATGGGTAGTTTCAATCATGATTTCAGAAACCATGCACGGTAATTTTATTTTGTCACTAAGGGCATTATCATTATTACTTTGTATCATATCCATTATAACTATAATAAATTTTCCCAATAATTTTGCAAACAAAGAAACGCAGTATTTCTGCCTTTTTTATAAGTATTAATGTGCCTTTATCGATATTAATATTTATATGGTTCAAACTGAAATACTTGCAATGACCGTAAACGAGTGGGGAATTGGAGAAATTATTTACTTGGTTAAAGTAAATTTTGATTTATGATTGTTCTATTAGTCACTCATGATGTAATTTATTACTCCGCATTTGTAATAAGTATGCAATTGCTTATCCACAAACCGCAACAGTTTCAGAAAAGTTTGGAGTGTAATTTCTGAAATATGATTAATTTCAAACTAACAGTGGATCACGATACTCGCAAGCAAAGCGGCAGGACTATACTCGAAACAGTAACTTTAGAGATTGGTTCACAAGAGTGCTTTTCTGTCCAGGGGCAATGGGGACCTAATCAACGTCCATAATTACACCAAGTGTTGTCGATATATATACATGCGAGAACAAGTCTCATATTCCCTACATAATAACGATTCAAAACTAATCTGGAATGCTCCTGTCCTGAATACCACGACTATATCCATTGATCGCAAAGTAATAACCAGCAGCATATGAAACAGCTGATCCGAGAAGAGTATATCATCCCCGACTCGACACTCGACATTAGCCAAGCGAATTATAAAATTTTAAAATTGAGTACGAACCAAACAGTCGTTTCGGCTATCCGCTGGGCGTCTCGCGATGCATGAGTCAATAAGTCACTGTCCCACCACCACGAGGAATAACTCACGCGACCCGCGAGCTCGCGAAGCAGTGGAGATCCGCTTATAGGTCTGGACGCGCGGCCAGCCGGTGCGGCACTGGCAGGTATACTCGCGGCTGCCCCGACACGCGCTTGTACTACGCGCACGCGTCGAGCGTCGTCGGCGCTGGCACATGCTCCGCAGCTACTGCTGTCCTCGTGGCTTCTCCTAGCCCTGCACAATACAGCTTTCTCTCAATTTTTCGCCCTTTGTCAATCGCGAGTTCGAGCTTGTTTCGCTCGGCTCTGATTGTCATGCTCGGGCCATCTCGAGCTTGAATCCCGCTCGGACCCTCTCGAGCGACGCGTATCTTCCCGACACGAAAACTCACGGAGTATGTTTTTCACTCGCTGCAATGAGAAACTGTGAAATGCTTTAGAAACTCTTTTCCCTACTTTTCATCTTGTTCTCTTGGAAACTCGTCTTTTTCACTCCCACTAAATGTTGAAAATGTTGAATTAGAAAAAGCACACGAAAGCCAACGGAGAAAGTGGTAAATCACATCGGTACAAAGGCCTGTTTGCGAGTTGGAAAAAACTGTGCTGAGATTCGAGCATTTGGATACATTTACAACCACGGCCGACTTGGTAGAATTGGTAGTATATGCTTTTTCGAAAAGGCTTTGTGAACATTTTCGTGAAGATTTCTAAGTAAAGCCCAAACTTCTCCTTAGTATTGTTCATAACAATGTAATTTACATCAATGAAAGTGTCCTTACTTTTGCACTGTGGTGTTACATATATCGAAATCAGATCATGTCTCATAAATATTCCTAAGACATTGCGTGAAGTTATATATTATGCATTTAATTGAAATCGGATTTCTCACTGAAAGATAAGTTGGGCCCTTGATGGAGACACACTCACCCAGACTCATACATGCACACTCACACTTACAAACAGAAATTTCTCGGAATCACCATTTTTTGACTCGAGGAATTCGAATATGTTTATGTAAACCCAAAATTCGACAGTGGAATTTTTACCCTGTCCCAAAGCTTTTTCTTCGAGTCGTGTAATAATAAGAGCAGAAAAAGTAATTTCCATATTGATTTACAATGAATTTCTCTCATAGTCAGGCTAAATCGAAATGGAGTTTGATATTGCATTATAGATTCTGAGAAATTTTATAAATTGAATAATAATATTAAGTACTAGAATACTCTATGTTCCGTTATATAAATACTAATATTTCGTTTCAAGTTGCAAGATTGATGCGACAGGCTTGAATCCACGAAGTTGTCTCATCATCAAGAATTTCAAAAGCAATGAATATTCTAACTGCGTATAACTATTTGAGTATTCTTCTAGTTTACCAAGCATGAAATATTTGTCATTCTGAAAGAGAAAGATCACATAACAAGGTATAGTCTACACCTTATTCGAAATTCATAATTTTGCATATTTGAAAACTACTGCAAAATGTTCTATCACGACTGTTTGATACGATGCTATTTTGTGATCAAACTATGTACACGATGTAATTGGATGTTCATATAGACATGCGTACTGCGCACTAAATCATAGCTTTCGTCGATAATTATCAATGCAGATCCACCGGACCAGTGATTCAAGTCAAACAATTCAGTTGGTTGAACCACCGCATGAAATCCAGCCAAGCTGTAGGCAATGCTAATTGGATAATCTAAAATCACGTATCCCTAACTCGAGATCTTCCATTACCATGTACGGGTAATTCCACCATAACTTGTACACTTTGCGTCAGAGGCTCTTTAAGGCTATTGATTAAGGAGAAAAATGTTCCCGGCCATATCGTCTTAAAATATACTCAGGAATCGTATCCAAATAGCAGCATATGCAACAAAATCTTTAAATCTAGTGGAGAAAAATATTCAGCCCCTTGACATATTTCATTCGAAAGTCCACGTATGAAACTACGTCATACGTTTTAATTGAGAAGATTGCGGATATTCCTGCACACGGATTTAAAGAAAAGTCATCTTTCGCGGTACGTTTTTAACTACCCCACTCCAAAATAAATTTTGTCACGAATTTTTCCCAGTGCTTGTACATTATATTACACGATATACTCGGAAATATTGATCACGGAGTTTTCTGCAGATCAAACCACGCTTTCGCCAACATAGCGAGAAGGTTCGACGGTAGATATTTTACGAGTCCATTTGAACTATGGCACGTAACCGACTGGAACGCTATACACACTGAAAATTTTGTGAGCGGAGACAGTTTCAATATGTTAGGAGGTAACTCTAAACATAGATCAATGGATTTTAGGAGGTAACTTATTCAGTCAGTTTCAAGGACACTTTAGCTTTTCAAGCTGATACTTATAAAAATTTAAACTGTATATTTTGTGAGTAATATAGAAAATCCACGCTACACAAGTTTTACGTTCACTTTTCGTCCAGCGAATAGAAGATTAGTGACGAAATGTCAATTACAAGTCTGTTAACAGTTCGATAGCATGCTTGCATACTATGAAAAAATGGTACTGCAAGAAAAACATTCTTGAGGAAAGTTAAACGCAGAAAAAATTACTTATTCTGGAAATATCTGTCTGATAAGAAAAAGAAATTCCATGTATTGAATATATAGGTAGTCTGAGATAAATCTGAACGCAGCCTAAAAATTAAGGTTTTTTTGTATTTTTCTCTAAAGAATGACTAGTTCCATGGCAAATCAACATCGAATTTTGTAGATTAATTTTTGATAAAACTGATTTCCTATCGATGGTGGTTCGATTAAGATTTTTCTTCAGCACACGACAGGGAGGATGGAACGGGAGAATATAGACCCTATAAAAATATGTTATTCTGCCAGAAATATTTTCGAGCCTAGAATGTCCAAGTTATAGCAGCCGCATGTGTACTCCGAAATACTCGCGTCCTCGGCACTATTTGAAGAATCAATTTGTCGAGGAGTGTGAGTCGGAGTAGGAAAAAGCAAGTAGCCTGCTCCTCGCGAGGGAAGGCCAAAGAAGAGCACTGCTGGGATGTGTGTCTCCGACTTTGAACGTTCGCGTCGCGAGCACGACTCCTTTGAGGGCTACCCACACGTGCATATTACGAGGCCATCTCGCTGCTCTCAGGCGCATAACCGGCGGAGGTATACTTTGCAGCTCAAAGAGCGCCAGCCAGCCCAGATTCGATTTCTCCCTCATCAACGCCACCCGACAAGCAAGTTAGTGACTGCGCGCCCGCCCGCAAATTTGACCCGAGTACTGCGTTTGCCCCGTATGTGCAAGTACTCCCACTGACGCGCGACTATACTCCTCCTATATGTACCTATTCGAGGTGAATTTAACCGGCGACGTGGATTCAGTGCGGCGACGACTTCTGGATTCTGACTACGGAAATATGTTTGAACATTGCAATAATATTCTTTTGTTAAAGTTTCAATTGTCGGAGTGAATGGGTTATTCTTCCATTTTTCCATTCCAAGCATGAAAAATTCGTTTCAACACAAAACTTCTACAAAATCATATGAGATACGATCTTTGAAGACTAATCCAATGGGGGTATGGAGAATAAAAATGAAAACTTCATACTTTATTTTTACGACGTTTTGCCAGCTTGGTTTACTAGCACAGTTCATCAGACGATTACTTAAATTTACGATTCACATTATGATATTCTAAAGTGGAAGCAACGACTCCCACTGCCACTGTCAACGGCGAGACGTCGTAAAATTTAAGACCTATGGAGTTTTAATTCCTGTTCTCAATATTCCATTGGATTAATCCTCAAAGATCGTATATTTCACATGATTTTTGTATAATGGAGGGTGTTCAAAGCAATAGAAAACTTTTATTTCGCACGAATTGTGCAAGTAGTAATAGACGCGCGTGGTCGGCCGGTGACTTACTTTTGCCTCACAAGGGGACATCAAGCCACACAAAAAATAGATTTTTTTAGCGAGCATGGACATTCCAAGGATAAATAAGTACTATATACAAAAATTTTGCCAGGTGCATGGATTTCCCTGAAATGTATATTTTTATAAATTAATAAGTAGCTAGTGTGTCTTTGCTAGTACGTTCGATAAAGTTGTAGAGAAAGAAAAAGTGAAGCATATAGAGACAAACTCAACGAAGTTGATTTTTACATCATTTGCTTACCTTTCACCTTTGGGAATACTAGTGTAGTATATGGGTTCATACATATAGGTCAAATTGATACAATACCTGATATAGTGGAAAATACAAAACAAGAATGCTGTTGAATCTACAAGTAAAGAATGCACTTCATTTTTAACGCAAGTTCTAAAAGGCGTACGTGGATTCATGCATGATTTGACACCCGTAATCATGCAAAAGTCCTGGGCACTTCTCGTTGGAACGTGACATAAATACAAAGTGCAATTTTCACATATTGCACAAATGCCCTTCGGCACGAAGGGACCAAAATTACTTTTTATTTTCGAACGTAAAATGTAGTACGTCAGGGTTTGATGATATTATACATATTTTTTATTATTTTCATGATATTATAATGGAGCACGAAGCGAAATACTATTTATTGGCTGACCCGGTTTGCGAATACTAAATAAATTGAGACGAGTAATTTTTTGTTTCCCGTTCAAATTATCACTGCAGCCAGAACATTCCGTTCGCGTTGCGCTTGACTCGTCATCCCTAACAACTGACCGGAGCCGATTCGCAGCGACATGCATCATTTCATTTATTGTAACCGAGTTAACTCCCGTGTTCGCTTTACCCCTTTCATGTATTCGTATTTTCGAGTTCCAATTTGGCTGTTCGAACAATACGAAACTTTTATTTGCTTTTCGAAACAATCGACTGGGGAAAATAACTTGATCTTTTAGAAGATATTTTTCATGGTCAAACGACGAATTGAGAAACGAGAGAAGCCGGAATATCCTGTGCCTCAATATAAAATTCGGAAAAACCAACTGCTTCAAATTTGGACAAGCCCAACTACCGTGAATAATCCAATTAGGAAATAATCAGCTTGCGAAAGCGGATTAAGCCGTAAGTCGCGCAAAATTTCTGCGCGCGTCAGATAGCAGCGGCGTGTGGCTAGCTGTCCTTTGAGCCAAGCTCCAATCGTCGGGACATTCACACGAAAGTGCCAGAACCTCGGCCAAATTAATTGCGGGCCCTGCAGACGTAAACATCTTTGCCACGCGGACGCGACACACGATCGCCACTGTCGAACGAGATTAAAGGAGGCGATCGGGAGAACGGACCGAGGGGAGGGAATTTCCACTGTGACGCGGAATTCGTTGTTCAGTGTGTGAGAAAATTGGGAGGGGCGTTGGATGTTCGAGTGTCGAGTTTTCGTATGCTACATCGCAGATAATTGAAAATTTCAATGAGAAATAATGAAATTATACATTGTGGAGGATACTTTTCGATTAATATAAATCTCAAGTTCGTTTATGGTTATTCAAAGTTAATAGTAAAATGTGCTGATATATACAATGACATGAATATTATCTCTTCATTAGGAATAAAATTAGATACCTGTATCTATAGGTATCTGAATCTCATGTATGAGGTATACTTAAAAATCTACGTAAGAAAACTATTGTTTGATTTCGTTAATTAAGAGTGTTCAGAATACTGAATCTCTTAAAATAAATGAATTACATCGGGTAAGGTATCCATATTTAGGCACTTCGCAGGTGTAGCCTGTTTTTAGCCTTCAATAGAATGCCAAAAACAAGCACTTTTGGGGAAATATTTTTCTCTGGAACTATTTGATTTATAGTAATTTAATTGAGAGCTCTTTTTGGTTTCATATTTGAGAGTCAAATTCAATTTTTAGGTACAATTACATAAACATTTAACAAAGTTATTATGACAGATAACTTCGGTGCCTCTGAGAATTTTTCCTTCACGGCGTGCACTCTAGCGTCTAGTAGATTTGTCTAAACAAAGGAACAAAAGAGTTTTGTGAAGTTTATGAGTGTAGTTTGTAGATCAATTACAGACTTGAGTGATTTTATTATAGAAAGATTGAAAAAAAAAACAAAATTTGAAAAAAATAATTTTTATACACATTATTACACCTCGCTTTGCTCGGGCGGCAAACCTTCTACGTGCCTAGAATTCGTCTTTTGGTCTAGTATCGAAATGTACTATTTGTTAATAGAGCTTTCAGTTCTGAACTGTAGTTCATATTTAAGACAGGAAAAAACCTTTCAGAAATGGTTTGAATAATACTGCACACCAGTTACAAAAAACATGGTTTTCAGAAAAATGCGTTCAAAGTTTCCGAACAAGAAAAAAGGTTGATCAAAGTTCATTATCGTTAGTTTACCTACATTTTTTTATTAATTTGTGCCTTTGAAATAATCCTCTCAGCTTCCTATGTATTAAAAGTATAGAACGTTTTAGTAGCGCTTTTAGTCGAGAACGGCATTTCACTGCTCAACGCGCTCGAGCATGCGAACTTTGGAAGTTTTTTTTGTTGTGTTACAATTCCTTTGGAACAACAGGAATTGTAACCCAACAAAAACAGCCCGAGCCTGAAGAAGAGGCAGCCAATCTATTCAAAAATATGGCTTTAAGTAGGAACGCCAAGAGGAGGCAGCCGTTTGTACTGTCAGTCAAAGTCTCTTAGACTGTTATGAGATAAAATTGATTCACAACAATGAGTGTACCACTAGTGACGTGATAAGATTCATTGAGACTATTAAAAGGGTGGAAAGACTCAGCAAAAGCAATCAAGGTGAGAAGAATATACTGTACTTGACAATCGGAAGGCGAATGAGTACTCATGAGATCATCAGGCAATTGAAATGCCTAAATAATACCCAGGAGCTGCAGTCTTTATTGCCAGTCATGATGCTGAGCTCAGCAAAAATCTCGAAGCTCGAAGCTGCAATAAAAAAAACAATACTCGAGCAATAACTATTGAGTCAGAGAAACGGATGAATCCAGGTTAGCTACTGGCCAGCATAGAAATGTGTGGAGAAACACCCGATCTTAAAATGGAGAGGAAAGGAACCAACTGGATTGCCACAATGAAGCTCAGGGATTGCTCAGTAGCCGATAGAGTCAATCACCACCTAGCAGAAATCATTTTTGAGAGGCCACAGGCTAAAAGAACCTAAGAAGCAGAGGCTAGAAATTGAGCTCGACCAGTCTACATGTTTACAGACGAGCCCATGGAAGAATTGGATGATGACGAACTAGAGAGTCTAGCAAACATGTCGGTCAAGTCAAGTGACTCCGCGGAGACTGTCGTCCCAAAGTTCATAGACGATGAAGACTGGAGAAGTAGAACTTTTTGTGCCCGCGTACTGTTCCACGTGCCGATGGCAAAGGCCGAGCTCAAGCAAGTTACAGAGCTCGTTTCTGCACAGGGACTCGCTTGCCATCATCATTTTTGATAGATGAGAAATCTTTCATTCCAGGCATCAATGTACTATTAGCATCGTCTTCATAGAAACTTTGAACTAAAGATACAGTTATATCAGGTAATACTTTGCCTTTCTTATTAGCAGGCGATGTTAAAATACCATTTTGAGCCACTAGATCTTGAGCTCTTCATGCTTCCCATTCCGAGCAAGAAAACTGTTTCCAAAGTTTATCACGAGTCCAATATTTTGGCGAAAGACTGAGCAGTAAAATTCTTTCCTGTTTGTTCTGGGTCTCTCGAAATTTTTCTTTTAATTGGTCAAGAACAGTGACACCTGCCTTATGATATTCATTGGTACAGTATTCTTGACCTACTTTAGATTTCTCACTATATAGAGAAGATGGATTATTCGCAGCATTTTTCTTTCCGCAAGACGATAATAGTTTAATTTTACATTTCAGACAAATTTTCGCATCTGCAGGTATTGATAGATCATTTTCTGAAAATGATTTTGGGAAATTCACCAAACTATTTTTTATATAATGATTTGGTTCCTGAAAAGGATTGGTACATTTCATAGTAGGAGCTTTACTCATCTTGCTTCAATATTGGAACGTAAAACGTCAAAAATGGATAAATTGATAAGTAGAGAAAGTAAAGGTTTGATAGTTTCTCTCTTTTTTATTTACGATTTATCAAAAGAGGAGAATCTCTCTTGCAGTCTTATTATATATGTAATAAACTCAAATATATACAAAACGGTTTGTTTGCTGAGCTTGAGAAACAATATTTTGGTTATAGACAATTTGGAAAGATTTTTTTAAAAGTATGATTTGATGTTAATAACGGATATTATTATATCCATTACTAGCAAAATTCTATTGGGGGCACAAAAAATACGGTATCCATCTAGCGGACACATCAATAATTACGACATTTTAAATTTCGTTAATCTGACAACGAATTCATGATTAGCAACTCAAAAGCTCTCTTTTGCATTTATTCAAGTCAATCGCAATTGTCCTGTAGCCATAAAACCGTATATTCCAAGTATACGGATGCTAGTTTTTTCTGTTGAAGAATATTGGAATGACTAACAAAAATCACAACGAGCTAACATATTAGATAATATGGATATCGAATGTACTCTGAATTCGGCACTTACGTGTATAGAAGACTCGAGGCCGAGCGCGTGGAAGCAGCGTGGCGCGGCACAACCTCTCATGTTCCCTACTCAATTCCTCGAGAATAACGAAATAGTCCTATTTTTCAGAGGCTATATCAATGTAAAAAAAGGTCAGCTTTCGATCTAGACTATTAAAAGAAATCTAAAAAAGAGAGTTTTGAGATATGGCATGTTTTATGTTTTTTTTTCTGGGAAAACGTAAAAATTTTGGAAAACTAAATTCATTATCGGAAAGCTGACAAAAAACTACATTGATGTCATATCCGACATCATTTAGATATTGTTCTAATAGAGTCAAAAACAAGCGTCGAAAACGCGAGGTTTTAGCGTCCGCGCGCAGGCTTTGGAGAGTTGACGTGAAACGCCCCATATATCCAATTTACAGAAAAAACTAAAATAATAACTGTTTTTTTCTCGTGTGAGCTTTAATATTTTTTATTCGATAGAACGACATAGAGGTAGTAAGTTTTCTCTATTCAAAAGTAATTGATAATATGTAATTCAAGGAATGCGTTCATATTTTCAAATGAATTATCAAGTAGATTGCTTTCATCTTTTATTCTAGGAATTAATCATCAAATTCCAAAGTCAGAGCAGCTACGAAGGAATGTACAATCGACGTACGAATAAAGAGCACAGCGAGGATATAACTACTCGTATGACATGAACAGAATAGAGATCAACATTTTCACTGACTTTCCTAAAATGTCATGCAATTATGAAAATTCTGCAGGTATCAAATCACTTGGAATTAGCTCTTATTATTAGTAAATTAACCACGAAGAAAACTTGATTTACATACATTAGTGAGCAAATCAGATTATCTGCATTTCATAACATTAATATATGAATTCATATTAAAAAATGTAAGTTAATATAATAGTCATTACCGATCTTCGGTGATTCTTCACGGTTCTCATAATAGACTGTAACAAATTGTAAAGCATTTCAGGAAGGGTTTGTTTTCAATAACCAAAAAATCAGTCTATTTCAGAATCAAATACATTAAAATATCTCATAAATCCTTCAAATTCTTATGCAATTAGAATTCTATAGAATATTCAATAAAGTAAATTCTCCTAATGATTGAGAAAATTCATTTAGACTGTTTATTTATATTTCAATGTATACACGTTTATTTAGAATAATTGAAGGATATTTATCCCAATGTTGCGAAGTAACACATTAATTTTATTTTATACATAAGGCTCATTCCAAAGTCAGAATATTATATTATATAACTAGAGCAAAAAATGCGATTCCTCGCACGGATGTGATGAGCATGTATAAATGACAGCGAAACCGGCACGAGTGCCACGCGTTCACACCCGTGCATGTAAAGAGCATTTCACGAGTTGCATACGATATTTTTCGTTATGAGTGAGAGTGAAATGACCATTTCTAGCGCCGTGTCTCGTCCACGACTAACGAAAAACATCTTATTTTTAGTTTTATGTACAATGTTCCTATTCTCTCGCCCATAAACATGAATTTAAATTATATTTTACTTTCATATCTTATGCTATTATCAATGAATGAATCGCAACTTCTAATTGAGATTAGTAAAATAAAGTTCTCAAATATTATAACTCAATAATTTACTCATAATTATTATCTTTCTTGAAAAAGATAGGAATAATAGGGTTCAAAATTTAACTTTATCAAGAGGTCGAACAAATCAACGGAAATCTCGTCTGAACGTTACTACATTACTAATATCCAAATCTCAAATAACCTAAGAAAAAGCATGCTGCTGATTCGCTCGACAGTGTTTTTTTTTTTAAACAATTTTTGTAAGTTAAACAAGTTACAAACAGTAAAAGTCGGATAAAACTTGAAATCATTCAAATGACTAGCACACTGCGATGATTCAATGATTTCAATAACATATGTCGCTCTGATAAAAATTTACATCTCAGCATATGTTTCGCGATTTTCTACTCTTTTGGGAAATATTATTTACAATAGCTTACTCTAAACGAAAATCTGCCGAAAGCTTTTTTGACCGCATTAGATATTTCTTCTCCGCATACCATTGAAACACTGGGTTCGAAGGTGGGAGTAGGAAGTTTTTAATCATCGAAATGAAAATTACTTGGTCTGCGATTGAGCTTTGAATTTAACACGACATCTCAATTCGATAGACAAAAGACTCGAGATTCACAACATTCTGTCTGAAGTACAATGTACAGTCGGAGCGCGGTGTATTACATCGCCAGCAAAACTAGTCATCAAAACGATCGGGTGAACAGAGGCAATCGTGGGTCGAGAGATAGAGAATTACTCGCGGGAGAGAATTTGCAGGTGCGGCTCGACGGGGGTCGGAAGTTAATATCGAATCGGTTGCCAGACGCCGGTGGTCTCGTCCCGCCGGTAGTAGTGCGGCCTGTTATCCCGGAACACCGTCACCGCTGGAAACTGATTATCCTGGATGTACTTGAGCGTTGCTCGGATCTGCAAAGCCAAACGAAATCGAAATGTTAGTCGCAAATTGGTTCGCTGCATGTGTCAATCATGCTCGAGTTTCTCATGCTTCATTGAATCAAACAGTTTTCCCCTTTATCTGAACTCGATTGAACTGACAAGTTAGGAAAGACTTTCAATGTGCCCCGCGTGAGAATTTTTTTAAAATAAATTAACAAAAACCATCAGTTAATTTGTGGACAATACGCGAATAAACAATCTTATTGCATGACAGATACATTGTAAAACTTTAAATATGTGTTTGCAGGAAAAGATGTAAGTTTCGATGCTTAGTACCTGAGAGACAAAATGGAGAGGCTCCACATCAGGCGACGTTGACAAATGCTGCAGTATGAACTGATCTGATTGGGCCAACCAGAGATCAACGCCACGTAGAGGGTCGTAATTGAACGGTCCGATTCTCAAGAGACCAAGCGTGCAATCATAGACGTCAAGAACCTGTGGAGAAAATCGAACCAATGGGTGTTTCTGATATATTCTTTGTAACTCAATATATAAATATGTCGAAACATCACCCTACTTGAACGAAACTACAATGAAGATTAAAGAATGGCAGATTAAACATTTAACATGTTCAATACGTACAAACTTATCCCCCCCCCCCGCCTTAAATTTGCCAATTACATCATACTAGTAAGATGCATATCCCCGAAATGTTTAAGATGATTTATCAATAGCACGCAGAAGACTGATCTTACAAAAAAATTATTCTTTGAAATTTTCGTGGAAAGAGGATGTAAACAACGGTAGAGAAAGACGTACCTCCTGGCCGCCGGTGAGATGCCTGGCACACCTAAGCGGCTGTTCTGGGCCTTTGTCGGGGAAGGTTGCAGGGAATATCTCGCCAGTTTTTACATTCATACCAATGCCGTAAATCAGGGGCCAATTTATGCCACCGCGCACAGCCGTATTCAGTTCCCCCACACAGCATAGGGTCAGGTCAATCTCTACCGGTTGCCTGTGAAATGCCGCTGCAAACCATCAAATTATATTAATTACTTCTCAAATAATATTATATATATTCATATTCACACGAGCCTGTGTATTCTTTTATTTCTTTATG
The DNA here is from genome assembly GCA_020882685.1 of Aphelinus atriplicis. NCBI lineage: Eukaryota > Metazoa > Arthropoda > Insecta > Hymenoptera > Aphelinidae > Aphelinus > Aphelinus atriplicis. Next base: position 17,583,767 of record CM037076.1, on the reverse strand, counting down.
CAGAAATACTTTCTATCTTTTTCAAATACGCGGCCTAGTTTTCGCGGTGCAGAAAAATTACAATACAAGTTATAAGTCGCAGAAAATTGGAAACTACGGTAAACAATAGAATCAATATTTTTGAAATATTAGAAGTAACAAAAAAATAAAATAAAAGTGAGTATTGAACATTTTTCATTTGATAAAATAATAGTATACTATGCTCCCGAGCGATGTTAGATTTCCCAAGTGCAGCAAAAAAATTGTAAGTTTGCGCGTGCCGAAATGGCCTAGATGAGCGAAGTGCATACACTATTTTTCGTTTCCAGCGGGAGAAAAGACTCTATTCTTCGCGGACGCCAGGGAGGAAAACAGTGGATCTTCTTTCCCACTGTGACGAAAATTTCCTTTCCACATTATTTGAAGATACCAACAAAACGATTTGTAAACTTTTCTTTCCATTTTCTCGATTCCTATTCAATAATGTTAATCATAAATTTCAATCATATAAACTCACAGAGTATGTTGTAGAACAGCTCCTCGGAGTAGTTGCGTGGATCCGAGTAGCCGCCAATCATCTGGAGCTCGAATCGTCCCTCGGGAAAACCGAGAGCAAGCTCGGACACCCTGTGGATCATCTGGGTGGCCGCGTGCTCGGTGCCGGAGCCGTCAAGATGAGCAAGGGCCACCGCCCCGGAGCCTGCAACCCGTCAAAATTCACGTCATTTCAAAATTGTCGCGCGCCGCTCGGCGACAGTTACAAGCTCTTTAGCATTCGGATGTAAATTAAGCCGCGCTTGTTGTTCGCGTCGAGCCGTCGCGGGGGAAATGCGCTCGGACGTTGGCATTGAATTTTGAGCTTGAATAAAAATTCGAAGCCAATGTGAATATCGAATCGTTCCCGAGCGAATTGTATATTTAAACTGGTATACGCTCTCGAGCAGCCGGGGAAAAACAAGTATTGGAAGAATCAGCGAGTGCGCCGTCCACTTTTAGCGGGATAAAATTGGAAACGCCGTAGAACTACCGAGTACTGCAGTAGCCGGGGGAATTTTTTTACGATCGCGAGATTGTACTTTTTACACGTACACTTCTGGGCTCGCAGAAGCGCGCGGCTTTGAATCCCTGGGCTCTCGCTTGTATACTTGAGCATCAATTAGGCCAAACTCCTTCGCGAGAAGACGGTTATTATTATTGCAGTCGACTGGGACTGCTCATCTCTGAGGCATGTTGTTCCTCTATACGCTATCCTCACCAAGTGCCATGGAACTGTGCTCAGGGGACTTGTGTCTCGTGAATATTGAATCAGTATTGCTCGTATGAATGTAACAGTTCAGCACTAGATATTAATCATGAGCTAATTTACGCGGTTCCGGAAAGTTTATTTGAATTGGGAGACAATTAATTTCATGTATTGATATTATCATAAAATATTGAAGTTTGATAGAAAAAGATTAATACTACTTAATTCAAGATAGTAAAGAATATCTTTTTTTATTTAAGAATTAAAAGTCAATGGGATTTGAGTTAAATAATTATCAAATTTGGATTACGGAATCAATCAATGAATTCGTTGGTCCAGGCTGCTTATTTATTTAACCAATTCTCGAATATAACTTTGCAAAGAGAGGAGATATTTCTCAATAAGATTATTTCTCTCACGTATCTCGAAATGCTGACAAACAATTTACATTCGCGTCATTGATTCCACCATTTTTCAGAGATTCACGCAGTACCATGTCAGTAATATCATCATTTATCCGCGTGAAAATTTTCATTCTCACTTCTTGAAAATCTTCAAACTTCTCTAGAAGTAGTGGACAGCTAAAGAAGCATCCATCTACTTTCATGTGCATATTTCCAATCGTTGATTAGTGAATCGTTTCGGATTATAGCTGAAACCTCTAGTTCCTTAACACTTAATGAGAATTTCGAGTTTGAATAGAGATAGAGTTTCACTTAAAAATCATTTGAGTTATAGTCGCCAAGCGATACTCTCGATATATTTCGAGAAGTATGCTTTCTAAATTGATGACAGTGGATTCAGGGCAGTATCGTAGCGAATGCAATGACCATAGCTTTATTAATGAATATTTCTCGCCAAATCACCAATCGTATTACATACATAAATGTTTGTATAACTCACCAGAATGTCTCACGATGACAATCATGCACGTCGTTACATCATCCGAACCGAGAATAGTGACATTTTCTGTAATATAAATATCTCTAATTAATTGAAATGTCTCATTTCTTAAAGAGAGAGAACGAGAGAGAGAGGGAGAGAGAGAGAGAGAGAGAATCACATAGGTACAGGTACCCAATATCTTTCGCCCGTCGGATCTCAATTATACGGCTATGTTAATATTGTGTTCGAAAATATTATTGGTGATGAAAAATGTTACTGAAAAGAACAGGTTAAAAAAAATTCAATCCAATTTTCTCCTGGTGAGTTTCTTATTTTTCAATAGCGTAGGGAGGTTCAAATTCGATGCTTCCTAGCTTATTCTGGAGATTCAGAGAACCTTTTATTTACCCTAAGCTACGTTGAAAAAGCTTGTATAGTACAATATATTAAAAATGCAATAGTAAACAATATTGACTTGATAATTAGTTCCGAAATTCGAGTCATCGTTCTGGATGAAACTTCGTAAAATAGTTTTCGGATACGCAAATGTATCATGCCATTGCATAGACATTTTGTCTAACGTCTCGATATTCCGAAGGTCGAATCATTACACTCGCTTAAATTAAGGGGTAATATATACCTTTGTGACCTCCGATTTCGAGGTCATTTTCAAACACTTACCATAAGCGCAGGAAATATCTAAGGAATATGGGATTTGTTGCATATGAAAGTACTACTTTCTAACTACAAAAAACACACTTTATTTTTTTCAAAAAATACAAAATGGCGGCGTATCAGCTCGTCAAAGAAGAAAAAAATTTTTTACTTTTTTTTCACTAGCCTACCGCTACAGGTCACAATTTTGACCCTAGAAGAAAAAATCGAACGGGGTTTTGAAGTAAAATAAAAAACTCAGTGAACGAGGGCCATTTTTTCGAAATTCGAATTTGGGGCCAAATGGCGTCAATTTGAATTTTTTTTCTTTTTTTCGCAAAAAAATCGATCGAAAATCGGCCATAAAATCGGTAAAAATTAAAATATCAAAAAAATCGTACGACATTCACTTAAAAATCATGTTTTCAGGCTACAGTTAAAATTTGAAGTGAATCGGTTAAAAATTGACGGCGCTATTGGTAGGCTAATGCCAAAAAAGACGGTTTCGAGATAAACGCGTTCAAAGTTTTGAGTACTGTACTAATACTATACGACTCTGTTCAGAGAATAAATTTTTTGAGGCACTTAGAACTTCTTCCCCCACTTGATCGACTTTTTATATCATTCTTAGGTAGTTTATGGAGTGTTTAAGCCAATAAAAAAAAATTGGAAAAAAAAAGTCACAAAGGTATATTACCCCTTAACTGTACCCAATGTGCCACGGGCCCCTAAGAGTTTTTCACTAACTTGACTATGATAGACTCCAAAATTCTGCGAATGGCATCTTAAAGACTAGCTTAATACCTGTCAGAAACCATCGCTATAATCATCATTTGATTTCAACCCATTCAAAATGTCAATAAACTAAAGTAACTCGAAAGGGCTACATCAGGTACACATGTATCTAATGTGGCACTTTTTCATAATCGCTTGTTACAGCCTCTATATGCCTACAGGCGTGATCAAATTGACATTGAAATAAACTCAAAATCATGTTTAAATAGATAATTATTAAAAACTTTTGACATCTAACCGAAAAATACGTACCTAAATCATTACAATGTTTATAAAAACTCAACGTTTATCGCTTAAATATTGATACATTTTACTCAGTCTTCCGATACATTATCACAGGGCGGATTAGAGATTTGTGGGGCCTGGGGCTAAAATCTTGATGGGGCCCACTTAAGGGCAGAGAAAACGAGATTTTTGTGAATACAAATAAAAATGACTTATTATCATGTATAATTTATTTTCATAAATATTCAAAGATTTAATATAAGGTAACTGCAGCCAATGCGCCACCCCCTAAGGGTTTTTTGCGAATTTGACTACGATAGACTTGGAATTTTTAAACTCTGCGAACAGTATCTTAAAGCTTAGCTCAATACCTATCACAAACCATTTCTATAGTTATCATTTTAATCTATTGAAAATGTCAGTTTAAAAAAAAATCGTAAAAGGGCCAAGTTGGCTACACGTGCAGTCAATTTGGCACGATTTCATAATCACTTGTTACAGCCACTATACACCTACAGGGACAATCAAATTGGCATCCAAATAACTCTCAATCATAGGAGTACTATACAGGAAAAGGCCAGTTCCAACTACTAAAAGAATTTTAATTCATAATAGGAACAATAAATGATAATTTTGAATTTCTGCTCAGAAACCGTCTTGAGCTCACTTGAGTTTCATTGAAACCAATCGTATTGACAGTGTGGAAAAATAGTTGAAGGAAAACTAATGTGACCAATCAAAAGATGAGCTTTTTTTTAGGTGAAATTGAGTAGCCACATTTGGAAAAAAAATTTAATGTACTAATTTGGTAGAGGAAACTTATAGTGTGGCAATAAAAATTTCAAAAGAAAATAGATCATTCAACGGTGTTCAACTTCAAAATATTCCAAAAACGGCTGGTTGGAGTGAAAAATGACCGGTACTCTAACGCCTGGGACCAATCATCTTGTTTCAATACTAAAACATGATCCGAGCGTCTTCATGCGCCGCTAGAACGGTTAAAATGCTGAAAATAGGAAATATCATGAATCGTGCCAAATTGGCTTTACTTTATTTTGATGATGCGGAAAGAAGCATTTTCAGTAGGATAGAGAATAGTTTTTGCAAAACTGATGTGACCAATCGAAAGATGAGATGTTTTTACATAAAAAAGAGTGATGACACTTTGAGAGTTAAAAATTATTCACACCTGATTGTTTAGGTTGAGTGAGAATAGTGAAATAAAACAAGGGTGAAAAAATGAGTAAGTGAAACTTCAAAATATTGTAAAACAGTGGTTTTAAGGGCTAAATAGGCAAGGAAAAAGGTACCGAAAATTTTCTCTTAATACCCTCAACATGACCGATCTAATATCCTAAAGCCTGCAGTTATCTTAGAAACTATTTATTATTATTCAATAATTAGAAATATTTTTCTCATGATTTTGCTCTAGCGAAATCATTAATTCAAATCATCGAATTCAATCAATCGAAGTAAATCAATTTCAATGTTTGAGCGAAATTTCAGAACTTTAGATACATTCGTGCCATGTTTTTCATGATGTTCATTTTTATGCCAATACCCAACTTAAATAAATAGTTTAAACAATATCCAGTGAACAATATTCAATTATTTGAAACTCCATGTTCAATGCATATCCATTATATACATTTAAATTTCACGCACGACAGTGCAACAATTTAATTCTGTACGCACAATATAGTCTCTTGTTTAGGAGCGTGGGGGCCCCCAAAGAAGTTGGGGCCCGGGGCTATAGCCCCCCTGAGCCCCCTCCATAATCCGCCCTTGTAAAATAAATACAGGGCCTCATTGGAAACAATTACATTTCATGTGAAAAAGAGTATTTTGAGTGAGAAAAAAATCGTTTGTGGAAAACTGATCTGACAATTGAAAGATGGGATGATTTTACATAAGTAGACTAGTCAAATGTAAAGAAACGAGAATGACTACACTTGATTATTGTTATTGAGTTAGCAGAGCAAAATAAGGAAAAAAACGAAAAAAGCAGGTAGCAAAAGTTCAAATTGCTATAAAAGAGTAATTTTAAGGGCTAAATGAGTGAGGGAGCTGCCGTAAATTTTGTTTTAATACTGCCAACATAACCGAAATGCGACTGGTGCTCAGAAAGCACCGGAATTATGAAATCTGAGAAAAGCGCCGCGTTGGGTACGGTGCCACATTGGGTCCGATCACCTCATATTCTACGTTCGCTCTTAAACCAGTCTGTTTCACGTAGAAAGAATTTATGATACGGGGTATGTATATTGAATTCTGTACTAACTGTCGTGAGGCAGCGTAGCGGCCATTTCTCGCTGCTGGACGTAAAGGAGACCCGCAGGGCCGACGAGTTTGGCAGGCACCATGTGCAGCTGGGCCGCCGTGTCACGGTAGATCGGATGGGTAAGGTACAGCGTCCGACTGTTGATGGGGGGCTCCTCCTGGAGGACCCCGTTCAACACCAGCACCATCCTGGAACGAAAATAGAGCAACTTCATCGATTGGGTACCGCGATTCCGTACTTGTTGTTCCATGAAAGCCATAAGATTAACTGGGAATTGTGAAGCCCTAGTTCTAGCTTGTATTATGCTACGTTTTCACGAGAAACATCATTGTTGCAATGAACGAATTACATTCAGAGGGTAGTGTAGACGATAGTATTTTGAGGTTTCCACTGCCGCGATGTGAAAAATCAATATTTGACATGGAAAATCACATTTATGAAATGAAATTATATAAAATCTCGAAATTATATCACTACATGAGTCATAGAATTACAATTGAAGGAGTTCTCTGTATACTGGTATGCTAACAAATCGAGTCCCTAGAGAATCTGTGGAAAAAACATGAGTTACTCTTTGGATATAATTTCGATATATTTCGGTTATTCTCATGAACATATCTGGAATTAAATAAAAACTTGAGATTCATCAACACGTTTTACAGAAAAAATTGCGGATATTATATGTATAATATGTATTATATACTTTTGCAATCATTAAAAAATTATCTTCATCCCAGTTTGAACGACAAATCTGTATCAATATCGGGAAAAAGTCTAACAAACATTAACTAGTGAATTTATCATCTAGCATTCTCTCCCTCTTCAGTTTATTTGAAAAATGAAAGACGTGTCAGTGGAGAATATTGCGTAACTTTTTGGCACGAGTTCTTTGAATGAAAGATACTGATAAGTAAAAGATGCATATTCTGTATTTAAATAAAAATCAAAAGCATCGTATACGCGTACGTTGTGTCCAATAACATCTGATGCAACCATATTTTACATTTGCGATAATTTCGAATATCATGCATAAAGTTTCTCATCAAATGCATCAGAATGAGGAATAAAATCATATCTTGTACAATCGTAGTTATTGCAGACTGTTAAGTAGACTATCGAATAGATACCATGTATATTTTTGGACTCATGCTGACACTTTTTGAAATGTCGCAATTTATTTGTATTGGAGAAGCTCGTGTAATTTCCTAATGATGTATAACAAGTTTATATAAATTGGCTTTTGACGATAACCGGAAGACTTTACCATTTTCTGGGCCGTTTTATAGCAAAAAAGAAACAAGGGAGAAACTGGGAATAGTTTCTGGGTACCTAAAAATAGGTTGTATATAGTCAGCCGTCCCGACAATACCTTGATTTCCCGGATATATTTCGACAATAGATTCATGTGTGTATAATATATATCCTGTATATGAATAAAACCAAGAATGATTGACAAAGTGTCTTTGGGAATCCAAGGCATTGCATTGGCTAGAATGACTGTAGATATAACCTGTTTGGGTAGCTAAAAACTCACACAGGTTCCATCATGATTGGTGACCCTGAAGATGTGGTGTTCCCGTGTTGATTCAAAAATCATTAATTGTCTATTTTATTGAATTTTTTTCCCTATTTTGTGTTCATTTTCTTTTTAATATCTTTTCTTTTTTCTCTTTAATTCTTTTATCTCTTTTCATCAATAAGTTGATCATCTAAACTGGTTTATATTTATATGCCCAGGTTCATCTCAAGAACGATTCAATCAATTCAATGTGTATGGTCAAATTCAACTCATTTTTTTCTTTTATTTAACATCCATTCAGTATCCATTTGTCCATCTGCCGGTACCGAGGTCGTCAAAGTTTAAGGTTGAAAATTCTATTACTCATCAATATAATGAAATTGTGAAACTATGCATACAACTTTGACTTTGATGACAAGGCAATACTATATAATAATTAGCACGATACCAGTAAACTTCCTAATAACATTTTTCATTCGAGACAGTATAACTTTGAGATTCTGAGAGTCCGTAGAACCAATTTTGACGAATGTATCAGTCGCAGAGAACGAATACAACTTTTTTAATCTACGAGAAAGAATCTGTGTATTAGAAAACTTATCAAATATACACTTTTGTAGACTGAAATGTGCAAAATAATTACTCCATAATTACTACAGAACTAACAGCAGTAACTTATCGAAAGCAGTGATACATAGTACAAAACTGAATAGATATCAAAATACTTGAAATGTTCACATTTTCTAATATTTTTATTTTTTTTTTCAAATTGAGAAAATCCAAATGTTCTATGATAAAAAGTACCAAAACATATAGCAAATTTATTCTAAAGTTCCAAAATGCTGTGCATTGTTCCGCAAATCATGAAATAGGCATTAATCAATCAATTTTCAGAATTTTTGGAGTGGTGACTGCATTTTGGAGCTGCAGTGATAATTTGCAATTTTTCTTGTGCTTCACACACGCGTGATCTATGAGAAGTTTTTTTCGTTTATTTTTATACACTTTTCTCATGTTTCAATTTAACTTTTTCTGCTCGTTTGTCCGTCGGCAGCTGAAAGGTGAAAACTTTGAGACTAAAGTTGAACCTACTTCCCAATAAGCTATAAAGCCGAAATTTCGCACGCCACATTTCCACTCATCACATTGCTGATCATATCCTATTAATTTATCGATTTAGGAGCTTTTTTTCGTTCTTGATCAGGGATTTTGAGAAAACAAATCTCAATCGTGTTGAGAAATGTATTAGTTCATTTTTAATGTACAAAATCGAAATCTTGAAAAAAATGAATTTGGAATCTTTGCTTACGTCAAAATAAAACTGAATATCGTTTATAGTTCATGATACAGAAGTCTCGAAACTCATTGTAAAAAGATTTGTAAATGAATGCGCGCACGCGACGGCCGCAGCCCATTTGCAAGCATATGTACTTTTTACGCTTGTTACCATTAGAATAAGCTATTATCCGCCCTCACCATCTGTTGGCACGAATAGAGTCACCAGCGATCGCGACACTCTATCGGTGAGATCAGTTTCCGTTCTATTGCGAGTGAACCGGCGCAATATTCCAATGGCACTTTCAAGTGTATCCTTGGCTCATTTTGTTGTGAGCTTCTGATATTTTCCTTGAGTATAACATTAGTTTGGTCTTGTTCAAATTTGTTGTAAATTCAGTTACTCTGTTCTATTTAATCCAAATATTATTATCGATGTTTAACTTAATGGTCAACATAATATAGTTTGAGAATTTCCTAAGCTTGTAACTCGAGTGTATTTGGATGCAGATGGTGAAATCATGATTTGTTTTAATACTGCATAATATTTATTTTAGAAAATCCATCATATTTTCTTTTTTAAACAATTTTCTGTACCTTTATGTTACAGTTGATTTGTTTCAAAGAAAATCCAGCAGAAGTAGATCACTGTGTTTCTGGAAAATTTTCATTAAATTTTAGAAAAATTTCATTATCAGATTGATAGATAACAATGACATTGGTCATTAGTACAATTTTTTAGTTTTAACTGTCCATTCGCACTTTTTATTTCATTCAATTTTGCAACATAAAATTGAAGTCTTCTTACGCGCACAATAAGGTGCTATATTGCTATCATTTTTCATCTCAACAGCGTCGGTAGACGATTGTCTTTTAGAAATATAATTTTACTTATGAGATATTATAAATGTGACTCGGGTAAACGCTACAAAAAATTAAAGAAGTCGAAATTGGATATTTCAAGTGCAAATGGTGAATTGAAATTTTCTATTCCATATTCTATCGAACGAATGATCTTCATCAAAATCGACCAACGAGTAGAACTAATGCGGAAAAAATCTGAAGTTAAGTCTTAATTGAATCAACGAGTAAAAAATGCGCTGTACAGCTGAGATCGTCTCCGATCAGACGGATAATAAAAAAAAGCTCGATAATAGGCGGAATAAAAAAAAAATCAAATTATAATAATCCGAGCATCGCGCGAGTGAAAAATCACTCGTCTCGGCTGTTGGAACAAAGCACGGTGGAACAAACGATAGCAGCCCGCACAATCGTACACACTCGAGTTGCAGCACATACGAAAATCCCCACTTCGAAACTCACTTAATCGGTCTGAAGCGCAGCCCACGCGTGACCTATGCTCTCTTCGCGACCTTTCGGGCCCGACTAGGCCTGTGGCTCGGCGAACGCTTACATTGAGCCGCGCGCGCGGGAAGGGGCGAGCTCATTAAAGAGTCACGGCTGATTATGGCCGCGCGGAGTATCGGGCCTCGCTCAGATTGGCCGGGGCTGACCAATGCCGGTCGCACGGCTTATCCGAGACCGACTCTTACCACTGGGACCGCCGATCGGCAGAGCAAAGTCGAGCGCCGAGGGGAGAGGAGAAACGCCAAGCGGAGCTCCGGCTTTTTTGCCGAGTCTGGTGATTGGCGAAGATGAGCAAGGAGAGGTGTTGACTGTGTTCGTGTGAACGTGTGCAAGTGTGTCTCGCGCGCGCGCGACGCACTCGTCCCGTCGATTGTGCGAATTTGTTCGGGCAAACTGTGGATCGGAAAGTTCGTTTCGATTATTCGGCGAGCGAATTTATTTCTCTTCCCGTTCCCAACCAGCAAATGAACAATCGCTAGCCTTCGAGCTTGCGCATCTTCTCAGTGAGATCGCATGTCTAGCCAATCGAAATGGAAGAATCTGTGTATTCCAGAGCGGCTCTCAGATGGGAGCCCACTTCTACCCTTCGATACATTATTTTCTCACCCGATTCATTAGGAATGGATCTGCTTTTATACCGGAAGAAAATTAACTTCAAATGTGAATTTATTTCATGATATTTAATTTATCTTCTTATTTATCTCTAAACCAGAATTGGAAAAATAAAATTCGCGTTCGATTTGATAAAGAAACAAAATTGTTCTACCAATTGACAGTAATGTTTCAAAATTATCTTAATTTTTCCAAACTCTATAAGGATATATAAATTTCAAGGGAATCCTTAATTGAAAAGAAAAGAGGTGACGCTCGAAATCCGACTGCAGGATAAAGGACATCGATTGGAATAACACATGGTTCTCTCTGCTTTCTTGGGAATCTGCACGATTGATTCTTTACGAAATGTCATTCTTTATCGGTTTCACGCAGATAGAGGCTTCTAAGATGGCTGAAGTTTTTGTGGTTTTGTGAAATGATCGTAACAGCAAATGATAAGCTTGTTATTCGATTCTGACCAGAGTTCAGTTTCTTCGTTTTATATTATATTCTCGAATAAGTATATAAGATTCAAGAAATATTCTATTTGCTTGTAATTGTTGCTCAACTTGTAAAAATAATCAATACATATTTTATACGCTTTCATTTAACTAGCTTTTGTGATTCATCTGTCTGTCTGTCAGTCGGTGTTATTCTATTAGCTATGAATAGGAAATTTTGCACATGAACTAATTGTCCAGAATCATTCTATGTTATGTGGAAGTATTCCACGAGAAAACTTATTATTGAAAATTAGTGGTTTGAGAAGTATACAATTTCAAAAGTGTGGACAAAAGTTGGCTACAAAAGAGTAGCACGTTTGATACGCGTCCTAGTTTATTAAAGATAACCTATCGGTGCAGTAACTCGCGGATTTTACGATCTCTGAGTCTTTTCAGTCCCATGGAGAAGAATTAGAGAAAGAGATCTCTTAAAAATACGAGTATTTTTTTCCTTTTATCAAAATGACGCGTTCATAATCAAAGTGGACACGTGACAAGTGCAGTGCTATTTTTTTTGTAGTCAACTTCTATCCACAAGTTTGAAATCGTTCATTTCTTGAACCAATAATTTTCAAAAAAGATTTATGCAAACAACTAAAAAGAAAAAAAAAATTTCCATACGGTCTAACGTCTCAGTTTCCCATGGGGATATTCGTGAATCGTATTAGCAAGCCGAGTGTTGTGCCTACTTTCTAGTCGGAGTTTCTAGAAGTATTGAAGGATTTGAGTTTATAAAACTAAGTTTTATAGAGAGCTGTGGGTTGGGTCTCAATGTGAAGGTTTTTTTTTTCTTCTGGAGTACCCATGTACGACTGAAGGGTTCGAAGTATGTTATGGATGGAGTAGGTACTTGTACGTCTCTGTTGTGGTCAAAGCAACCTGTTGCATGAATAAATTGGGATCAACTCTAATTTTATGCAGTAAATTCAACAAGATGTTCTGTATTCTCTATGGTCTATAGATTATTGATAAATTTTGGTTTTCTCTAAGAGAAATTCTGACAGAAAATGACCAAGCAATATTTGAAATTTGTTCGTCTCAATTAATGATGATGATACATTCGGATGATTTTGTATCGCTTCTGGTTCTACTGAATTTGGCGGCGCTAAAGTTTGTTCGTATTATGCCATTCGGTTGATAATATTGGAAATATTAATAAAGTCTCCTGTCATATTTTATAATTGATGGCTGCGTCACGAATGACCAGATGCCATGATCGGTTCATATTTACTACGCAAAAACGTATTTGAAAAAACAATGAAAAAACATTTTTTGGAAATGAATTTGTATCATAGCACTAGAGAGGAGAAAATAATTTCGATCTTTCTAATATTTCCGAAGAGTTTTTATTTAAAGCGTTAGTGACTTTCCTCATATAAAAAAGTGATGGGGGTCAAAGTGAAGCCAGTTAACTCGTGATTTGATTGGTGTAGACCTAACCACGTGACGAGTCGAGTAAAATATAGATATAGAAATAGGTAGTGAATGCAGGCAAGCGAAAAACAAAAGACCAAAAAATTTTGAGGTTTAGGCACGTACTGTAGTCTTAAAAAGAAAATAAAAGTTTTGAGGTTGCGTACTCTGTTCTACTGCAGGTTTTAAAATTGCGTATTATATGAAATAAAGCGTAAATCGCGCGCAGCGCGTCTGAATGTAGCTAGTATGGTAAATAATGGATATAAAATTTCACAATGGAACGACCCTTCCGTGAGACTGAAAATACTCACAATAGCCACGAGTTACTAATACTAAAAGGTTATGTTGACCGCCAATAATAAACGCAAATACATAACAGGCTCATGAGCTGTTATAACCAACCTCAGTCTACACGTGTGAAATAGTAAATTTTCCGAGCTACTAGTTTGAATGAATCAGTATTTTTTACGAAATGTTTAATTACAAAATATAGCATTGTCATCGACTACAATTATGTGTGCAAAGAATAAGATTTTTATAGCTCCTCGAGAAATAGGTTCAATTTTGATGACAAAGTTCCGACCTTCACCCCACCCACATACAAACAGATAGACAGACAATTGAACAAACACCATGATGAAACGAAATAAAAACGTAACAAAAGGTAGTTATGGGTATGACCGTTACACTCAGGAGTCTTGAAAACTAAGATGGAATCTTGGTTCAAGAAGAAAAATTAGTTTGGCGTTATAGTAAAAAGATTTCTTTTAGGATTAATACACTGTTATGTTACTAGTGCGTGAAATCGCATTTCACGCACTAGTGCTTTTTCCAAATGCTCTTTTCACGAGCACTCGTAACATAAAATATCGTATCCAACTGGTCCGTTCATTTTCAATCACTCGTGTTAACGGTAAACACTCGTCGACGGCTTCGCCGGCCACTTGTGGACCCGTCCGCACACGTCTTCAAAATTTCACGCACTAGTTGCAGATTTTTATGATATTTGCTATTAAAGTATGATATTCATTTCCAAAGCTCATGACTCCTAAGTAAGATACACAATGTTATCGGGAAAAATTAATATTCCAAACCTGGAAGAATTCCAACCTCACTTGGCTTCACCAGACAATGAACAAAAGTCGTGCATTAAATCGCGCTATTCACCCTTTCCGACATGGAATACTATTGCGATACGAAAATGTACTTCTTGACGGCCATTGTCGATGAAAATTCAATTATGGTATTATGCGTGTGGTTTGAAAGTTATACCTGCTAGGTATCGAAGATGTATTGAAATATAGCTTTATGGGGAGAATGTGCTTGCTGAGGGAAATATTCCAATGTGAATAGAACGTCCATTTTTACTTTGCAATAAACAGACAGGCAGACTTTTTTAGAATTAAATTTCTTGAATCGATAATGAAATATCAGCCAGACGTGCAGAAATTTTTCAGTTACAAGATGCGCGCATAAATCTCCCAGAATCATCTCGAATGAGCACGAAGGTTTGAAATATCTGTGAAACTAAAGCAAAACACGACTCCCTGACTCGACACTTGCATTTTTCATTATGAACATTTTCCTAATAACATTTTTATAAAATGTAGTTAGAGTAAAATTTTCATAAATTCTTTCATTAATTCTCATAACCAATATTTTAGCAATAATCGTCATCGGCGAATAGAATATCAAATTTTCACTTCCGAGATAAATTAGTTAACGGAATAAAATAACGGAACAATTGATTCTTATGATTCTATCGCATTAGTTTTGAAGTCAAAATTAACCCAGATGAATGAAAATAAGCATTATTTCATAAATATAACTTAATGCATGTGAGAGTGATAAAACAGTGAATTTTTACCGTATTGATTTGCAAATGACACAATTTCCCTTTCCATCTTCCTTGACATTTTTAATTTCTACAACCCCACTCTCATCTCGCCGAGAATATATTCTTCTATTCTCTTGCACACGTTTCATTTACTCCTCCCTAATATTTTGTCTACCCTTCCTGTGCAACTCTTTCTCTTTCATACAAATAGTTCCCCCGTCCATGCACTAAGAATTTCGGTCCCCTGTCCCAACCCTTTCTCTCTGTTAGCCCGCGTCGCGGTGTACACCCTTTCTCAGCGGTACGAAAATATCTCTAGAAGGGCTGACAAGAGGGGGAGAGAGATATACCAGTGCTTAGCAGCAGGTTACTTATCGCTAGCCCCGGGCCATGTCCCGTTACGGGGGCTCGCGCAAATTATTCTACCGGGTGGCTCTTCTGCTTAGTGAACGCAAAAATATTATGATATGTTTTTCAATCGCATTGGAAAACTCATTCATCATAAACTAAGTCTGAATGTCTATTATTATTACTATACAGTAACAACATTGAGATCGATCTTATTTAGAAGAAATTCAGATATTTACGAATTATTATCAATAATCATTACTTATTAATCAATATTTATTAATAATTATTTATTATCATTATTATTATTATGTTGAATTATTAAGTTATATTTATTCATTAAAGACTGCTATTTTTCCGAATAATCTCAGGGAACCATTTACATTGTCAGTTTTTCATAGCAACTTTATTGCTGATATTCTGCTCTATGTTATGAATTTTGAAATGAGTAAAATTATCAGCAGAGCATATATCATAAAATCTTATCATAGACCACAAATGTTAGAATAAGCATTACATCTACCTAGAGAACTGCGTAAATTTGGGTATTCCTGGAAAAGTAATGCATCGTTCATGTAGTAAGTAGACATGCTACTGAAATATATTCAAATTTTGATATGTGATTAATTTATTGGAAGAAACTCTTGCCTGCTGTTGTAACAGGGTGAAATTTGAATTCAGTTCAAAAGGGAAGTAATATCACTTTCTCTAATCTTATTGATCATTCGAAGATTATACAAAGAGGCTTCAAAGCATCTTACCAGAGACCGAATATAATTCTCATGTTCTTACTATCGTGTATCTATATCAAGGCTTCAATTTTGAAGCCCCACATCAAAAGATCAGAGGAGTGTTAAAAATATCCTGATCTGGTGTTGTGTAATACTCCTCTTTTGGACGAGGAGATTCTCTTTAATAGCTTAATTAAAAAGCTAAGTTGAAAACGTTGTCATGCGGGGGATTCTCTGAGGGTTGCTGAACACGATTGGTTTCATTATAATTTCGATGCATTTTTATTTAATCGGACTGTATATACAGATGCTTTTGTGGACACAAAGTTTCTGAACGACTACAATAGTTTCAAACTTACTCGATCATTCGTTCAAAATTTATGTGGTTCTTCTGGATCTATGGTTTATTTATTTCGATTATTTCATTCATTTTTCAGCATACTATAGATTTATATTTGGTGGAAAAAAAATTTCAAATGAAGTAGGTAATGAATAGTTTTTTTCATATCAAGTTGTTAGAAATGTATCGTCCTCTGTTACGAGTTAAAAATTCCCATAATCTCTTAAGACTAGTATAGACTGAATTAATCAATAGACAGTTCCGATGGGAGCGCCAAATTTATGTGCACAATATTGTACAGTAACGCTAATTCAGGATTTCCTGCTAAGCTTACAATGTGCTGCGTAAAATGATAACTAGAACGTTTACTCATATCGATGGTTCTTACGAAGAAAACCGCATTCAAATATTGGGGCAAAAAAAAAATTAGATTTCGTAAAAACGCCCGATTTTGAAGAATAAATGCTCTTAGATGAAAAGAGCAGTCACTTTTGATCCAAAAACATATTTTTCAAATGCTCGTGTAAGGCTGGATATTGAATTGTTAACCTCAATATTTTACTCCCGCGTCGCATATTCACTATCGCAACAAGCTACTGCGTTCTTTGTAAATTCTGATGGGGTTTCTTGACAAAAACTTGAGAGGACGTGGGAGGCTTTGCATTTTTGATAGAAGTGCCAATTCTCAACATCGGCTATGCTGCCTATGCTAAACTGCTCGGTAACGCCATTATGGATTCTATCTCTACCCCCTGCACCAACTGACGATGTGACTTCCCAATATCAAGCTCAAGTTTATCACTTGCATTCATTTTGCTAAAGAAAAACCTTGTTAAATATGGTTTTTTTCGCCGAGAGATTGAGATGTGCTCTTTTTCGTCGGAAAATCTTAAATGTATCTTTCTCCACCCCGAAATTCGAATATGCTTTTCTTCGGAAGATATTTCGCCATTGATATATGTTTACAAAAGAATATTGATAGGACACACTGTAATTGTAAACCCTCTACAGTGTTAATTTTACAATAATTTTCAATGTCAAACATTGAGAACAAAGCATTATTCGTGTCGTGAACTCATTTTTGGAGGAAAAAAAAATCAAGTAACTGAAACAAAAAACAATACGAATAACTTACGATTCTAAAGTGATCCATAGTACTCTGAATTAGATTGCATTGTCTCATGCAAATATGTGCCTGAAGGGGAAAAAGTGTTACGGCACATTATACAACAGGGGAATGTCCGCCGGTCGTTTTTATCGCGACCCCCACAAGATATTGTCTGCGAGTGGAATCACTCTAAGGCACCTCCCCACGACAGATAGAACAATAAACAATAAGACCCTTTATGTCCTGCACGTGCGTGAGCTTTGGCTCTGACGATCCGTAAGAACGGCATCAATGGGACGAAGATGCTGCACCCGCTTCCCGTTCCCCGAGTCTGGTGTTTCTTTGTTCCTCAGCACGGAAGCTTTTATGTTTTGTGAAAATCACTTTCTAGTGAAGGTCGTGGACCTGCTGCCATTAACACGCGCCTGTGCGTTGACTTGGGAGATAACTACTCGCAGGATTTGTTTAGAACTCGATTCATTGTCACGATCTTCGAGAAATTTTAATCGTTGATAATTTTTAACTGAATTGTGCTAGTTAAAGGCTTCGGATTAGAACTAATGCTCGATGGTTTATCAGGAATCACATACTACAAGGAAAGTTGCAATTGCATAGTTACGATCTCATAGTGTAACGTATTTTGCTGAACTTGTTGCTAGCGCGACCTGACATCCGTGTGTTTCAACTCGTCATAAACAATAATTTTCATAAATTAAATTAATTTATTGTAAAATGAGGGAGTATGCTTCACATTCACTTTATTTGTTAGTATAAGCTGGTATTTATCCAGGCGTTACCCTTCATCTCTAGATTATCTGAAGGCTTGTCCTTTTAAGGATGAGGCGGCGCGTTTTGTTTTTCTTTTAACTGGCTCTACCCTTCCTTGCAGGAGAACAAAGGTTCTGTTATTTGAAGATCAAATTAATTTTCTTATAATAGCAATCATTATATCTGATCACAGACTTCCAACACATGCTAGAGATATATATTTGATTACAATAGGTAAAAAAATGAGTTTCCCATACAACTATAATGCTTTAACTTTAGAAATTATCACAGACTGAGCAAGTATAGAATGTAAATGATTCCTATCAACTCTCCGTTAGAATCTGGCCAAGCATTCTCCGAATCGTTTACAAACCGAAGTGCTGAACTTGAAGAGATATCCCAAGTATAGCTCATAGTTTTGAGAAGATTTGTGGTTACATTGACCGTGAGTTTGTTTACTTTCAAAACTAAGTCAATAATAAGAAATTCTTTCGTTGTACAACTGACCCTCATACATGAATGGAGAACTCTTGTTGAACTCCACTTTTGTGAGCCAAGTGTTCCGTCGGGGAAGGAGGTATACATTTCATGGGTCTCCTCGAGCATGAAAGATGCCTTACGATTTCCGCTGTTAGGGTGAATATAGTGCCCAAGTAAGAGCTAGTACTCACGTAGTTCCAAATCAATGGATCAAAGATATTCTACGAAACTCATATATCGCCAATTTTAATGAGGATTTGAATTTACCAGAGATAGATTCAATGTTGTTCTTGTAATTTTAATGGAGGAGTAGATATTTTAGTCCTCATGTGTACAACATCTTGGAATTTTGGCACGCGTCGTGAGAATATAGTGGGGCAAAAAATGACATTGAATATGAAGATTAGAAAAGTTTCTAACACTGATAATGATAAAACGCCGTGAGATGGTTATTGGTTACATAAATAGATCATATCTCCAGCCTTGCAGACTTGACGTTTGGATTATTCTTGGACTTTTCCTGGATTATTAAAATTATTGGAAAAATTATTGGATCCATCCACCGTGCAATCTTTAAGTATTTCAAAAAAGTGTAATAAAAGTTGACACACCATTGCGGCGATATGAAAATTTAAAATTGAAAACTCACTTTGGAACATGGATAAACAACCAACTTTCGATGTCATTTGTTATAATGGATTCTGGATGCGAATAATCGCATAAGTGTAGAAAATGTCCACAAACACATCTTGCTTATATCATCAGATCTGATGTCTTTCGTATCACAGCGAGATTTCGTTATTATCCACGATTCAGAACACTTGTTAGAGAGAGATTTCAACTTGCATTTTCTCTAAAATAAGATCCAAAACCCACTTGAAAATTATTTTGAATGTAATAAGTGCTTTCAATATTTTAGCTTCTATCAGTAGAAAAGAAAATGTATATATTCGACTTAGAATGTGTCACTTAATCGAAAGTTCTCATCTTCCGGATCGACTTGAGCCCTCAATATCGCCTTAAAATTTAGAAACTTGCTAATTGTAAAGTTTGGGTTATTCATTTTTCATGGTAACTTCACGATCCAGAAGGTGATGATTATTTTCCAAGCAATTTGCCAGAAAACGGATATCCTACTTTACATGCGTAAAATTAACAATTTTGGATATTTGCAAAAGGTTACACTGTATTGATCATGCATATGTACTTGGGTGCCGAAAAATCACGTCACAAAGTTTCATCGTGATCGATAACCCAACCTTGTGTCCACTCTCCTATAGTCAGCTAAGCGAAGAGATAGTTATGTATGAAGATAATGGTTGGATATAATATGTGAAAGAATGTGCATATATATGTAACTTCTGTTATCTTCGAAGACGCTTCTTCATTTTCGTCTATCAAGCGTGTTTTTTTGTGCGAACTTGAAAATAGAGTCTACGTCCAAATCATTTACATCACGTTCCATAGAGAGCAGACTCTTTTACATAACTCAAAGCAGGCTTTATTATGTGTGGAAAAAATTATCATCATAAGTGTGCATCTTGGAGGCGGCAGTGACCATCTAGATGATATGGCCTTTTAACTTGTGTGGAAACGTAATCTTCATGCTGCTCTAACTCTATATGAACTATAACTAATACGTATATAAAGTCTATCAGCATGATAACTGAAGCATTAACGATTTAAAATTCTATTATCATAACTTACAAGTTATTATAATGTTTGTTACAAACAATTCTAGGCTCTCACCTTGCAATTTAGCTCAAAAAAAATAATATGTTCCTGTGGCCATCTCTGGAAATATCCTCTCCAATTTCAACGAATGGCCAAATACTAGAACAGGAAAGAAAATATACAAAATTTATGGAATGAACTTTAGAGGAGTATCCTATATCCTACGACCACTACATGCATTACATGCATTCTGCCTTGATCCGATATTCATTTTATTGTGATGTCTTGAAGAGACTCATTTCTTTTATCCATAAAGAGAGGAAAAGACATACAATGAACTTTTACCAAAAAATTATGCCCGAAACTCACGGCTTCAAAACTATGTCTGCTATCGGATGAAATAATTGAAAAATAGCATATAAAGTCTAGCGGAAAAAACGAAAAGCATATTTCCACCTGCGATTGTGCATGGGACGAATTTGCTGAATCTCATCAAATTGCTATCTTTCTGTCGAAGTTCTTCATCCCCGCAGCTTTGTGTCGTATAAGCGGTACAAGGCAGACCAGAATTTGCATACAGTGGTCGTCGCTCCGCGCTCTATACATATTAATGCCTACGGACGACTTCCTCCAATTGTTCTTATCATCGACATTGCTATCCCATCTATCTGACTTTTCCTGCATCACGGACACGTGCTGATTCTTCTTTATACATATATATGGGTATTTCTCTGTGTAATCGAACATTGAAAATTTTGATTTAACTGAAATTATTTCCATACATCCTAGGGAGTCTCACTGAATTTATAAACTGGATTTATTCAAATTTTTTTGGCTACTTCAGTAGCTTGTCTCAAAATTTTTCGCATTCCAAAGGCATTTTTGACGTCAATTTTTACCCATTATCACCTATAGGCTAAGTAGTGAATAAAACATCTTTCTCTGGAAATCATTTGAATTTTTCGGAAAAAAAATTGCAATGTGATTGGAGCAAATTGGGTACTTGAAACACTTGTTTCTAACCTTAGAATTGATGAAAGAAGAAATCTGCTCGTCATTGCCATTTTTAAGGCTATTTTGAGTGGTTTAATAATTTTTAAAGGAGGGAAGAGGATTCTGCTCATTTTTTGACCAATTCTAAGCTCTATCAAATTTTTCAATGTTCAATTTCACAGAGAAATGCTCATATATATATATATTCATCGAAGCTTTTGCGGTCAAAGAGAATTCAACACGTGTCATAGAGTAGATTTTCCGCTTCGCAGTTCACGATTTGCATGGTGAAGCGACGTCTCGCCGTTGGTCTTATTGATTATTTGCGAGAGGATGAAAAACAAGCGATCGACACTGTCTTACTGATTAAAGACAAGACGCTGGACATATAAACACGTCTCCCTTATCTCCCTCGCGCTAGATTTTTTATACGCCAGTGATTGGAACTCTCGAAACGAGAAATTACTTTTTAATGAACGATCAATATGGCTGGAGTTTCGATTTTTTTATGAGTTCTCGCATATTTATCTTATTGGTTCCACAAGAAATGTCGTTCCAATTAAATTCAAATAGCTCATGAGACTAGTGTCATCGAAATTCAATAGAGTATTTTTGTTGGTTTTATACCGATAAGACCTCATTCTTCATTTTCAAGAACCAGGAAAGATCATATATGGCGCACGACCCATTGTTCGTTTGTTCATCATATAAATACAATGCATCACTAATACATACAGCCTCTATGGAATGGATTCTTTAAACAAAAATGGAAGCAGTATGAGTGCTGATATTGCAATATAAAATAAAATCAAATGAAATGCGTTTACTACTTATTCAGGGGTAAATAGCTATTCTCTCATTAGGTGATTAGGGTCTACCGTATTTTCAACATGGTTAAAAAAATCGTACGAGGCTGTTTTTCTTAACTATTTTTTTGTATCAAATCGACGTATCGGCGGACTGTAGGTTCAGGGCGCAGGTGGAAAGGATCCAGGGGCACAGCTCCCGATGGTAGTTGCTGGCGGCTTCACCCCTATACTTCGCTCAGGCGGTAAACCTCACACGTGCCTAGAATTCGTCTTCTGCTTTAGTATGGAACAGTATTTTTCATCGAGAGTATAGAAAACTAAGGTTAAATGATCAACGTTTCGATACAAGTAATGAAAATAAAGTTTACAACCCCCCTGAGTATATTGTTCTCAAGATTTTTATACGGCACATTGATACAGTATAATCTTAAGGTAGTACATTTGTGAACGACGAACAATCTAAATATTTTTCCCTTTCTCTTATACAATGTAATGCACATGCATCGTATAACTTTTTGACTGCAAGCTTGCGAATATCCACAATGAAAAAAAACATACAATCACCCTTGCTGTACTCTAGAAGATAGAGAAAAGAAGAATATGGAAGAGGTGCATTGCTGTTATTGGAGATTGGGCGGTGTGTTGGTTCACCGAGAGCGCGATAGCCATCGACTTAGTGTACATAAATGCTTTCTAAACGCATAAAGCACACCTTTGGGACTATGCAGGGACTGTGGCGCATTGATAATAATTTTAATGCGTATGACATAGTATCGTTTATATTGAATAAATAAGTGTCTATTAACATTATTCGAATACAGTTTTTATCTCAATTACAGAGAAAGATATCTTTCGTGGTAGTCCATTTATATCTCAGTTTTGATTGTGAATTCGATTGAATGATCAAATAAAAATTTTAAAATGAATGTTATAGTTATGTCTTTAAAAAGCTATATCAAACGAGGGTTATTAGTTTTGATTAGTTCAGATCTAATCACGTGGTGTAAGTGATATCTATAGAGAGCACAGATGAAGAGAATAGGATTATTAGCACAGTGTAAAAACCGCTGCTAAGTGCCTTAGCGTATGTTTTCTCAAAGAGGCTTCAACATCATCCACGTAACAAAACTTACGTGAATTCTTCTTCTCCTTCGCTACGGTTGCTAAAGAGCTAATTGGGAAGATTTTGTGTCCTTTGATGCCGTTGAAAATAATAGAAATGGGTAATAAACTGATCATTTCCAATCTTCGAAACGGTTACTAGGAAGGTAAACAGTTTTCTTAATACTCAAATAGGTGATATTTGCAAACGTTCGTCCTGACATTTTGATTTGTCTGAAACATTATCTGATTGTTGCTGATTTTCTGGAAGGTAATGTATTATGAAATATCATACTAATACATATATGAGACGTAAGGAAGAATGAATACACATATCCATTTAGGGTCAGTATCACACTGTGTGTCCTAGGCTCGTATGAATACCACCCTCGCTTCGCTTGGGCGGCAAACCTCTCACGTGCCTAGAATTCGTCTTTTGGTTTAGTATCGAATGTACTATTTCCTAACAGTTCAAGTTGGACTCGATGAATTTTCTCAGTATAGATACAAAGATCTTTATATAAAAAAAATGATAATATTTCTGGTTAGCAGTTGAGTTACCATAGTAATAAGTATGCAATAAAGTTACACTAGTTTTTCAGAAAAAAAATAAACATTTTTTTATTAAATGACAGAAAAACTGTGGAAAGTTTTTCTCCAACCATGCGCACGCACACTCAATCAGAAGAAAGATCTTGGTTCGCACCTTTTTTCGTGCCCCTATAGGAATCCATGACGACGTACAGACAGTTCCCCGAGGAGCGTTCCGAGCAATATTTTTCACGTGGCCTGTGAGTTTTATGTGCTGGGAGTCGGTGATGCCATGTATTTGAGCTGATTTTCGTGTAACACAAATGTTTAGTCACTTACAGAAATGAATTATATTATTCTGTTAATGAGTATAAAAGTGATACGACGGCAAACATTCTCTTCACTGATTTATGAATAAGTAGTTCAGAAGCCTATCAAATCTCATTTGCACTTTTCTATGCTACTATTCAAATTTCATTCGGGTTTCGATCAACTTTCTCGTAATCTTATATAGGAACATATTCAATGGCTTTGACAATTTGACAATAGAATACAGACCAATTCAAGAAAAATATTCATTGGATATCGAAAACGTTGGACTGGAAACTCAGACTTTGCCAAAAATGACTTACATTCAATCCATAAGGAATTTACCATTGATTTATTAATTCATCAATTATCTATTCATACGATATGAAAAAAAAATAATAATTTTCATCATTAATTATTCGCTTAATCAAAATGATAATAAAATGAATCGATCAATTTTTCCCGAATACGTTCTAGTTTTATCCATATCTTTTGATATTGAATCTCTAGAAATAGTGGTTGAACGGATGAATGATCTTGGAAGAGATCTGGATCAATAAGTCTAGCACAGAAAATTAGATTCACTCTTGACCTAATATTCTTTCGCTTTCAATGATGATAAAACATGATCACACTCTTGCTTATGAATATATTATTGTCATCGTGGCATAGGAAAACAAATTTAGCTACAATTTGATGACAGGAAAATAAATTTGGATATCAAATGATTAGTGATGATTCACCGACCACTACTGACATACAGCAGCATTTGCACATCAATTGCTAAATCACTTGCTCTGACTACCAAAAGTGTCCTTATATAGACGTTCGAGAGAACAAACAATGATAGGATCGGTTCTCCATGTGAGTAAGTTCCGGCCTATCAATGGTTCCGATTATCTTTTGTCGTTGAGTTGAGATAATAGAGCGAAGCGATGGAAACTTCGAAATTTTGTTGAACATGATTCAGAACACTAAAAACGCGATACGCGCTTTAATAAAGGCGACTGGGCTATTTCGAAATCGCTTGCACAATGCATTGCTTATATCGATTAACATCTCATTTCCATAATAGTTAAGCGTTGCTCACATTATTAGAAAAGTGGATAGATGGTGAAATGAGATTTCACGCACTAGTAACATAATAGTATATTGTATACGTGATCATAAACGCTCATTTTGCGCATCGATTTTCGTGTCTTAAATGCGATTTTACGCACCAGTACTTTTGCCCAATTATTATATTACTAGTGCCTTAACCTTTAGACTGCCGGAGAATCAATATATTGACGCACCTCATGATTTATACTTTGTGTATGATCAATCATTGATATGAGGTACTTTAAATACCAGTTTTCTGAGGGCGATATGCTCTTCCAAATCCCGGCAGTCTAAAGGTTAAATGCGATTTTATGCACTCAAATCGATGCGTAAAATTCACGTTTGATCACTATACCATGAAATATTGTATGCAACTCGTGAAATGCGATTCCACGCACTCGTGTGATCATCTAGCCCTCGTTCGCCGGCTTCGCCGACGACTCGTGCAAGCTTGTCACACTGGTGCGTAAAATCGCATTTAACGCACTAGTTGCATAATATATTATTACGCACCCGAATACTATATAAACTCACATTAGATGCATACTATTACCAAAATATATGGTTTAATACACGTATGAACAATGATTCTCAATTCGTGTTAATGTCATCATCACTCGCGCGAGTATCATTTCTTTCGCACCAGACCAGATGGTACTAACGAAAATTCACTAAATCATTTTCAACGAACGTCTACTCTCTTAAAATCATACTGCGAATCCTTATATAAAAAGTGATGGGGGTCAAAGCGAAGCGTCTTAACTCGTGATTTGATTAGTGTAGACCTAACCACATGACGAGTCGCGTAAAATATAGATATAAATAGTGAATGCAGGCAAGCAAGAAACATAAGAACGATAAGTTTTGAGGTTGTAACAACCAAATCCTTGCCAGATGCTTTCAAAATCCAAACGTAGGTTTCAAAATTGCAGATAATGAAATAAAATAAAAGTTGAATGAAATATGAATGAAGGGTTGAAAAAGGCGAATATTGTAAATGAATTGAAAAGTAAATGGAAAAGATTATCGTAGGTGAATGATTGGAACATAATTTTGAAACGCACGAATGTGGATCGCGTGCAGCGTGTCTGAATGTAGCTAGTTTTATATAAAAAATGTTGGTTTCATAACTCACGGAACTGAAGTGAAAATTTACTTTTACTACATGGGAAATCCACTGTAATCTAGTCAATACTTCATTCACCTTTATACAGTAATTTTTAACTATTATACAGCAGTTTTTCACTGTAAGCTTTGAAGAAAGCTTGGACAGAAGAGAAAGAGTCAATTCATGAAATAAGAGATTTACTGGTCAATAAAAGCCTTGAAATGAATATAATTTTGAAAGGGCTGATGTTTTAAAATGTGTGTTGTGATCGCTGATCTATAACTTATGCAATATGTGTGAAAAAAATTATTCAAAGAAATAATGTAAATGTCTTCATGGTATAAAATCATACGAATGAGCTTGAAAGCCTTAATAACAATCAATGTAAACCAATAAAAAGTACTCAATAATGATTCAGATATCAATAAAAGTCCCCAATAAAGACATGCACGAGCTCACTAGCATATTTATTCAAATCACAGATTGGATGATTCATCGTACTCCAGTAACTACTTCAAGAAAAATTCAACTGATTGCAAGACTGGATTTTCCAGGACAGCATCAAAATTCCCAATTCAACCCTTTGATTGTATTCCTCATGTACAATTAGAAAAATCAATTGTTCCGAATTTAATGCTGTGTTTATGAATTCAATATTGCGATAACATTGATAAGTACTATAGTATTGAATGAGGATATACTAGTACAATTTTGAAATCATATTTCATATGAAAGGATTTTCAACGGAAGATGTTTTATTGTTATTGACTCTTGTAAGTAATTTTATGTTAGAAATAGAATGTATTTTTATATACAAAAATATCTTGATTATCACAACAGTCACAACAGTTTTTATCAATGAGATCGAATAAGTTCAAAAAGATCGAACCGTCTAGAATGTGCCGTGATTAATCGTTAACATCTCTTCTTGATCAGCTAGGCCATCAATAATGCACAATGAGCGCCCGTCGCAGACACGCAACTGTTAGATTTGTTGTTTCCAGGTAGACATTCGCATGACTCGTTAAATGTGTAGGTGCCGGGCAATCGAGCACCATTGCAAAACTAACAAGAAGACACCATATCCTATGAGTCACCAATCTTGTTAGAGATTTTTAGGTTACCCAAATAGGTTACACCTAAGGCCATTTTAATTTTACACAGTACTATATGGGGAAGGGTAGCTCCTGGTCGCTTTGCTCGTCAACCACCTAATTTTTGTTCAAAAGCTTCAGCGCATATGCATCTAAATCGAATAGTAAAGTGACTCAGAAACCAAAAAAACTTGAAATTTTGAAAGCATTTTTCTACCATTTTAAGGTGGAAATTCTACAGCTACCAGACTCAAATGAGTATTCAAATTTTGTTCGATTCAAATCATTATTATTCACGAAGAAACCCTTCACTAAAATATTATCATGATTTTTCGTCACGGTCGAACCTTGTTTGAGAGTAAATGTTGAAAAACCAAAAAATTCACCCGTTACTATTTTGACTTGTTTTTTTCTGGCAGCAGGAATACAACAACACTGTAAGAATCTGTGTCAGTTAGGCTCTAATCATTGTATCGACAGTACTCCTACGTTACCGACACCTTTGCACGGTGGTCTGTTGAGCGCGGTACACAATGTTGCCAAGTTTTCCCAAAATTTTCTCGAATTCTATGGACTTGAAGGAAAAAATTTTAAGTACAAAAAAGTCTTAGAATCAGTCGAAGAATACCCTCAAATTTTTTTGAGAACCGAAAAAAAATAGTATCTTATGCAACTAGTGCGTAAAATGCGATTTTACGCACTAGTGTGACAAGTTGGCACGAGTCGTCGGCGAAGCCGGCGAACGAGGGCTAGATGGTCACACGAGTGCGTGGAATCGTATTTCACAAGTTGCATACAATATTTTATGGCATAGTGATCAAACGCGAATTTTACGCATCGATTAGAGTGCGAAAAATGTGATAAAATTGATGCGTAAAATGAGCGTTTATGATGTACGTCAGAACAATTATGGTCAAGATTCGTGGAAAAAATAATTGAAATATGATTTTGAAACGCATACATGAGATCGCGCGCAGCGCGTTTGATGTAGCTAGTGGGTTAAAGTAATATATTGATTTTTTGACAGCTCCCAATTTTTTCCCAGTGCCCAGGCCCATTTTTTAATATAGGCTGTATGTAGCATGTAATGAGGCAACTTCTAGTACCCATGGGGTGGGGCTCTTGACGAGCGAACACCCAGGGTAGAAAAATAGAGGCTCACATTGGTAATGTGGAGTGGTTTCTGAGCTCTAATGACTTTGGAGATAATTTTTCTGTATATTCAGGTGATTTTCAGACAAAATGTCCTGTTCAATTTTTGTCTTAGAGTTCATTTTCAGGGTGTAATGTAAGGTTGAAAATGCCTCTGAGATTGCAAGAACAGTCAAATCAGCAACTTTGCCTGACTATTGAGCAGGGTTAGAGTGCTCTAAAAATCTGAAAATTATGATGAATATTATGATGCCCTAGAACGTAAAAAAAATTGAGCCGAATCAAATTTTTACATATTGTGGTGAATACCCTCCATAATTCAAGTACTGTATAAATGGTTGATCTTTGAGGGCCAATCCAGTGTGGAGTGGACAAGGAAAATCATAAAATCCACCACATCGTTGCGACGTTTTGCCAGTAAGGTTCACTGGCCTCATTAGGCAGTTTTGAATAAGATCACAATATAAAATTCGGTAGTGGAAGCAGCCGCTGTAAATATTCAAATTTTTACATGTTTGATTCTAAAGAGAATTGCTTATATTTATATTCACCGTCAATCAATGGACTCTAAACTACTTTTTCTTTTCTCGTAGCAACCCGTTACTAGAGATATAGATAGCGGTTGCTAGGGATGTCAACAACGATTGCTACGAAAATTGTTTCGTTGATTCTCGTATATCCTCGCGTGTTTTCGAACCCCAACGTGCATTTATGGCGAGTTAAGGGAAGGTTCTCATCCAGCACCTCGAAAATGACCCATTTTTCTTCATTTTTTTCATAGAAGGAATTAAATAATAGTATGGAACTTTTTCATATATATTTATATATCATTTGAGTGTACGAAAAAATTTTTTTTATTACAAAATAATCATTATATATAATAAGTTAAATACACGTTTATGGGCACGCCTCGATAAACGCGTTTAAAGATTTGGTTAACGATAATAATGACGTCACTCATAGGTTCTATTATTATGCTATAACTTTTAAAAAAAAAAATATTTTGGTCACACGCTTCTAGGGGCATATTCTACACATCATAAGGTAACGAAATCAGCAAAAAAA